>CM022677.1:26075043-26097543 GCA_012295275.1 Chrysomallon squamiferum
TTATAGCCGATATATTGAGTTAAGTGGTAGTATGTAGTATATTGTGTTATTATGGCGAAATGTTGTAGTATATATAATGTTCTTATCCGTGATGTTATACTCTGTTATGTAGTGTTATGTAATGTTATGTTATGTTATACAGTTTTATGTAGTGTTAAGTAATGTTATGTAGTGCTATATAATGTTATACTGTGTTATGTTTTTTATGTATTGTTATGTAGTGTTATTTAGTGTTATGTAATGTTATGTTGTGTTATTTAGTGTTATGTAATGTTATACTGTGTTGTGTAGTGTTATGTAGTGTTATGTAATGTTATACCGTGTTATGCAATGTTATATAATGTTATACTGTGTAATGTAAAGTTATGTTGTGTTATGTAGTATTATGTTCTGTTATGCAATGTTATGTAATGTTATACCGTGTTATGCAATGTTATATAATGTTATACTGTGTAATGTAACGTTATGTTGTGTTATGTAGTATTATGTTCTGTTATGTTATGTTATGTAATGTTATACTGTGTATGTTATATAAACTGTGTGTGCTGTGATGCACTGAATGGTTTGAGTACACTCCAGACTGTCTGTACAAAACACGAATGACGTTAGTGCGACTGAAAAACGAGACAAACAGTATCAGGACTTCACGCCTGTTCACCTCATTCTTCCTTTGTTACGTGTTTCGAAATAAAAGTCTTCACATCTTTAATAAAATATACGTCTCTGGAGAGGTATGAAAATATGAAGCCTTATTAAAAATTACACAATTGATTCTTACTGCAGTAACTTTCCACTCAGATATCTGCACTCGGCGATAAAATGTCAAACCTTTGACAGTGTTGTACAGAGTAATGTAAAATATCAGATTGTATTTCTTATGAATTTGTAACATATTTTAATTCTCTGAACTTTCTCTGTGATTAAACGTAACATATTATCAGTAATATTACCGTACTGTAGATCTTTAAATATTAACAATTAAACCATATTTTACTCTCTCTCTCTTTCTCTCTCTTTGTGTACGCTGTATTACTTTAGTGAAATTCAGTTAGAAAAAGATGATATTTCACAATAATATATATAAATATATATATACTATAAGAAAAATATAAAAAGGTGATGTTTCACAATAATATATATATATATATACTATAAGAAAAATATAACAAAATTTTAACATGTACGATATACATCGCTTGATAACATACGGTATCATTTGCCATGTAAGACCACACGATACCATATGAAACCATACTACTAGTATCTTACAGTATGGCATGGTATAACAGTTATACTATACTTTAACAGATTACGACGTTACAACGTTATCTATACGTTCGTATGTTACGTCTAATTGTTAACGTACACAGTTCATTACATTAACGGTTATTACGTATAATTACTGATAATTATTAAAATTATTGTTTTTTTTTACCTTCTGTGAGACATTTTCTGTTTGTTCCGAGCTGCACGCACACCTGTGAGTACTTACACTTACACTCGTCAGAACCCTGAAAATAAATAAACAAATAAAATGACATATTTATTTATTTGTGTTGTGTGTGTATATATATATACACACATATAATATAAGACAACAATGAACCAGTGTATACCAAAACGAACGAGCTTCATCATAAACTGTCTTTGTCCGTTTTCACACGTGACGTATTGAAGGGTATCCCACTACGGTTCAGTGGGTCAAAGCACCCTCAAGAACCAGAAAACATGTTTTTATACTGAGATACCCGGATGACAACACCGGAGGCAACAGCTTTCAAGAGACTGTCAACTGAAAACGAAACAACCGAGATCTGGACAGAGTCTACGAGTGGGTGAAACACACTGCAGTATGAATAGCACCTACAACAGAGAGCTTTGTCTCACTGGCTATAGAACCAGACGTGTCGTCTGATAAATAAAACTTTGGACAAGAAGTAGTTTGTATCCATGGAAACGTTACAGTCGAATGTGGTCTAGATTAATGGGTTATACGTCTGGATGGTCGACAAAGAAAAAAAAACAAAAAACAACAACACGTAGATAAATAAACACTCAGCCCAGTCTCAGTATGAATTATAATTTAGTGTAAGTCAGTTTCTCTCTCTCTCTCTCTCTCTCTCTCTCTCTCTCTCTCTCTCTCTCTCTCTCTCTCTCTCTCTCTCTCTCTCTCTCTCTCTCTCTCTCTCTCTCTCTCTCTCTCTCTCTCTCTCTCTCTCTCTCTCTCTCTCTCTCTCTCTCTCTCTCTCTCTCTCTCTCTCTCTCTCTCTCTCTCTCTCTCTCTCTCTCTCTCTCTCTCTCTCTCTCTCTCTCTCTCTCTCTCTCTCTCTCTCTCTCTCTCTCTCTCTCTCTCTCTCTCTCTCTCTCTCTCTCTCTGTCTCTCTCTGTCTCTCTCTCTCTCTCTCTTATCTCTCTCTCTATCTATCTATATATATCTCTCTCTATATATATATATCTCTCTCTATATATATATATATATATATATATATATATATATATATATATATATATATATATATATATATATATATATATCTATCTCTCTCTCTCTCTATCTCTCTCTCTATCTCTCTATATGATATATATATAGATATATCTAATCTATCTATTCATATTCTTAAAAAAAGGTATACAAGTAAACTCTTCAAATGTTATTAAAAATGTCTTCTCACCTGTTTCAAGGATTCTTTTTCAGCAAACACAACACCAGGGACACTGGATATCAGAGTCGTTGTCGATGTCGTGCTGTCGCCAGAATTTGACACACAGTGTCTGGTGACGGTGTTGTAGTTGAAGGATTTACACAAAGGTCGACTGTCACATAAAGTTTTACACTGAAGAAAATTCTTCACTTTTTCCACGGTGAAATCAGAACCAAAGAGAAGCTGAGATGTGTGCTGAACGTCACTGAGAGAAAATGCACGTGTAACTGTGAGTATTCCTGACATGACGAAAACTGTCTGCAGTAAACACATCTTAGCTGTTTCTTTCCTAGCCAGTTTCTAAATAAAATAAAAATAACAACATTTGAGTAAGAGATGTACGACTCATAACAACAAATAATGAGAAGAATAAAAACGAAGAACAGAAAAAACGAATAAGAAGAAAACAGGAAGAAAAACGAATAAGAAAATGTAACCAAAAAAAAAAAAAAAAAAAAAAAAAAACGAATAAGAAGAAAACAAGAAGAAAAACGAATAAGAAAATGTAACCCCCCAAAACAATAAATAAATAAAACGAATAAGAAGAAAAGAAAAAGAAAAAATAATAAGATAACTATCTAGAAGATGTACAACAAGAGAAATAATAAAAACGAAGAAGAAAGAGAAAAAAAAAGATAAGAAGAGAAATAGAAATAAGCTGATGAGAAGAAGAAAAATAAAAAAAACGAAAGAATATAAAACAGTAAATCAAAATGTACAACCAGACAGACAGACAGATAGACTGGAGAGAGAGAGATAGTTACACTGGCAGATTTTGTAAAGAGAAAAATAAACAGACAGACAGACAGACAGATGACACGCTGATGGTAGAAATACACGCATCTATGTAGTTAAACAACAGGTTCATAGACAGACAGATATAGATATGTAGATAGATAGATATATAATTAGAGAGAGAGAGAGAGAGAGAGAGAGAGAGAGAGAGAGAGAGAGAGAGAGAGAGAGAGAGAGAGAGAGAGAGAGAGAGAGAGAGAGAGAGAGAGAGAGAGAGAGAGTGAGAGAGAGAGAGTATCAAAAATAAAAATACTGTTAACACTGAACAGATCTGGCTAAATAAATAGACTTATTCCATGTAGAACAGTTTTGTGTATTTAACACCACGCACACAGTTAAACTTTTGGAACGTAATTCCTCTCGATTTAACCCGTTTTTTTTTTTTTTTAAATTTAAAACCAAATACACCGAATTTAACAACAAAGTAAGAAACGTCTGGAATATAATTCTCTTGCTGTTAATCCAGTTTACGACTCACAAATCCAGTTTCTTGAAAATAATATTTTTGGAGAAATTGTATTCAAATAACGCGATTTTTTTTTTTTTTTATTATTATTATTATTTCATTCATCTTGAGCAGCTTGAACGATGCTTACGTACACGTAGTTCTGTTGCAGATTTCAAACTATTTTTCGTACTGATGAAACTGGGTCTAAGATACAGTTCACCGAGCTCTTCAAAGGCGTGAAATTAAAAGCTGAAAAAAAAAAAACAGATTAATAATGAATTATAATGACCAAAGCACAGTTCTGTCGCTTTTAAGAAACACAAATATTTCACCTTAGTGTCACATATCAGTTTCCCACAGACACGCGTTTCATTAATTTATAATAGTTTGGTTGATAATGATCAATTTGTGAGTACTTCACTCTTTCGTCAAAAAGAAAAGTGTGTTTGTGTGTGTGTCTATTTATAGAAACACTTACACTGAGTGATGTGACATCTTAACAAACACAAACACTTTCCTTCGTTTTGTCGAAACAGTGAAGTACTGAAAAATTGATCGCATATATATATATATATATATAAAAAAAAATATATATATATATATGAATAAGAAACATCATCGAGCAAATATTATATATATATATTTTATCGATGATGATGTTTCTTATTCATTTATATATATAAATAATAATAATAACAATATCATAATGAAAATAATATATATATGTTTATATTCATTATTTATTATTAAGAAGGGGGAGACAGAACGTGCACACACAAACGCACATACGCACATACATAAAGAGACAGATAGGGAGACAAATAAAACAAGATGTCTATATATTTAGACTGACTGGTGTGATGTGTTGACAAACATATTTAGATAAATAGAAAGATCATTCTAGACCCAGTAAGGTAGCTATAGAAATAGCGAGGTGGACAGCTAGATAGACAGAGATAAACAGATCGGTCGATAGATAGACAGACAGACAGACAGACAGATAGTTCGCTAACTAGATAGACTGAGAGATGATTGATAGATAGACGGACAGACAGAGAGAGAGAGAGAGAGAGAGAGAGAGAGAGAGAGAGAGAGAGAGAGAGAGAGAGAGAGAGAGAGAGAGAGAGAGAGAGAGAGAGAGAGAGAGAGAGAGAGAGAGAGAGAGAGAGAGAGAGAGAGAGAGAGAGAGTATCTTAACCGTGGTGGACTGCAGGGTTATATTCACGGTGGTTCAGCAACATCGACGTGCACGTAAACGCGAAGGTGAATTTCAAACAAGCTGAACTGTGTTGGTGAGAATTTCAAAATGTTTGATTCTCACAGGTCTAAAGGGGAGTAATTCAGTTATGTTTCTTTCAGTCGCTTTATCGTTTTTTTTTTGTTTTTTTTTTTTTTGTTTCGTTTAAATATTTTTCTTTATTCTATATATATTTTTTCTTTCTTTATTTATATATTTGTTGTTGTTGTTTTTGTTTTTTGTTTGTTGTTGTTGTTGTTGTTTTGAGATGTCAATGCAAAGCCATGCACGTGCTTTTAGTACTAAACATATTTGCTGCACAATATTTAATTTATATGGCTAAGGGGAGATAATCCAGTTACGTTTTAAACCTTATGTTTTATCTTTTTTTTTTTAATTTAATATATTTTTGTATTTATTTATTTTATATTTTATATTTTATTTTTTATTTTTATTTTATTTTATTTTATTTTATTTTTTATTTATTTTTGGGAGATCTATATGCAAGGCCATGCACCTGTACTTCATACTTAACGTATTTGCCGCAATATTTTAATATCTTCCACGTTTTATCTGCTAATCCGGGTATTTCAGAATAAGGGCTGAATACGTTACACTGAAGCCAACCATGCCAAAGAAATGAGTCAGAAATTTAACAAAACAATTCAGTTACTTGTTTATTTATTTATTTTATTTCCTTTTTCGTGTTATCCATTTATTCATTCAGTTGTTGTTTTTTGTTTTTTGTTTTTTTTCTCAGTTATATTTTGTCTTCTTTTAACATTTCTCGGAAACTGACTGAGGAGATGCTCCTGATGTTGCCAACGCCACAAAGCCCACCACAGCAACGACGTTTAACTCAGCGTCACATTACAGCTGCGACGAGGGTTACGATGTTTTCATTGCAGCTACCACGTCGACGTGTGGAATCGACAAACAGGGGTCCTCTACAAATCTGCAAGCATAAGTATAACAATATTTCACACACACACACACACACACACAGAGAGACACACATACACACAGACACACACACACAAACACACACACATACACACATACACACATACACACATACACACACACACAGACACACATACACACATACACACACACACACACACACAGAAATACACACACACACACAGAGAAATAAATCTGACCAGGCCATAAATGATGATCAGTAAGGAATCCTTTCTATTTATTTATTTATTTATTTTAAATTCATTTATTTGCTTGTTTGTTTCTTTAATATTTTGTTCAGGTTTCGTTTCATAAGGATTTCAAACAATTTTTTTTTCTTCTTTTTTTTTTTTTTGGATTATTTGAAAACAGTTTTTTCTTTTCTTATTTCATTTATTGATTTTACTCATTTATTGATTTATTGATTTATTTCAGTCTTTAACGTGGACTTCAGCTTTTCAAAACATCAGAGGTAAAACGTAAATCCCAGAAACTGATAAATCGACACCGTACAGAGTGTAATTTGTTTGTTTATCGGTTTTCTCTCTTTCTCTCTTTATTTATTCATTCATTCATTGATTCATTTACTTAGTTAGTTAATAATAATAATAATAATAATAATAATAATAATAATATTTATATATATATACATTTTATATTATATATATATATTTAGTTATATATACATTTTTTTTATTTGTATATTTTTCGCTGCTAAACTAGTCACCTAAAATGTTTCTTTTCTCTTAGCCATTCCCCTCTGTTCACAATTTCTTTGGGTTTTGTTGGTTGCTGTTTTCTTCTTCTGATTACGTCAGAACTGCGTTAATCATTTGACTTACATTTTTTATTTAGCGAACACTGAGCCTGTTACGTAGTTGAAGTCATGGACATTAGTCCATGAGAATATAAAAAAATAGTTTGAACCATGCAATAGAACAGTGACGCAGCTGGGCAGGGTCTGTTGAAAAGACTTTGTTTAGTTACAGAATTAGGTCAGTTAGCGTGTTCACGTCTGTCTACAGTTTCACATTCAGACTCGTAGTCAGGATCTGCAGACCACGTGACGCAGAATAATTTATGCTAATTAGACGTGCGACGTGTTAGCCTCGTTTTAATTTTTCACTCTCTCTCTCTCTCTGTGTATGTGTATTTCCCTGTTGTCTATCTGTCGCACTGTCTCTGTATCTATCTATGTAAAATGAATTATTGTTGTCATTGTTGTTTTTTATTTGTTCTTATTGTTTTTATTCTATTATTATTTTGTTGTTGTTGTTTTTCTTATTGTTGTTTTATCTTCTTCGTTATTTTTCTGTTTCGTTTTCTTCTATTTTGTTTTTCTTCTTCTATTACTTCTTTTTTTTTCGTTTTATTTATTTTTTATTCATT
This sequence comes from Chrysomallon squamiferum, assembly GCA_012295275.1. Taxonomy (NCBI): domain Eukaryota; kingdom Metazoa; phylum Mollusca; class Gastropoda; order Neomphalida; family Peltospiridae; genus Chrysomallon; species Chrysomallon squamiferum. Next base: position 26,082,578 of record CM022677.1, read on the forward strand.
TCGATTTAATATATATATATACACACACACACACATATAAACAGACTTAGAAGGTCCAATCTTACGCTAAAGTTATACAAACACTCAGCTGAGTCGAACATGCTCATGTAATTTACGTGTTTTTCAAGCGTGTTAAATCAAGTCTGTCTGAATATTTGAATGTTTCATCAACGTATTGATGGGTTTTTGTTGACACGTTTGAAAAATCCATGTTTCTTGTTTTCAAACGGCACTTGTTGTAACGTTAAAAGCAGTTGTTGGTAATAATCCAATATTTTTTAATTCTTTGACGATTTCAGAGGCAAATGGATTCATGCCAAGAATAATAGAAACTGAATTTACAAACATTGACAAAAAAACAACAACAAAAAACCCACTTTTAAAATTTTTTAAAAACAAAGAAAAGAAATATATATATATATATAGATGAGACTATCTATTGTGCATGTATGTGTGTATGTTTGTATATATATATATATATATATATATATATATATATATATATATATATATATAGAGAGAGAGAGAGAGAGAGAGAGAGAGAGAGAGAGAGAGAGAGAGAGAGAGAGATACATAGACACATAGATAGAAAGATAGATAGATAGATAATGTATATATATATTCTTACGGACTTTCATACTCACAAATACATTCAGATAAATATGTTTCTGCAATAAATGTTTACTGTTTTTAACTTTGCATTCCTAGTTTTGTTGTTGTATTTAGATAAAAATAACCTTTGCGATGATGATGATGATGATGATAAATATGGGGCACAATAAACAAATATTGAATATTTAGAAAATTAGTACTAATAGTTATAGTAATAGTGTATATATATGTAAGTATTGTTATTATTATTATTTATTTTTTTATTATTATTATTATTATTATTATTATTATTATTATTATTATTATTATTATTATTATTATCATCATCACTTCTGCATCTAATGTTTCCACTGTTTAATTAAACTGGCCACTAATGGTTATTATGCAGAAGTTATTTTACCTGAAACAGTTTAAATTTATATTTTGACTCTCATCAGAAGTGTATTCACTATATGAAACAAAACGTTTTCCCCCCCCTCTCTCTCTCTCTCTCTCTCTCTCTCTCTATCTCTCTCTCAAAACTACATACACACATACACACGGACAGTCACTCTTTGTATATTTGAATCATTACGATATCATCATAAATTTATAGGAATACATAAACATTTAATTTTTCAAATATTACTAATTTATATATATACTACTATTACTAATATTGCTTTACATTACATACCGAATTAGTTCTGTCTTTTGATAATACTTATAACTGCATAATATGGTTTGTCTTACTATTGCTATTAGTACTATTACTTAGTATTTTATTTTATTACATAGTGAAAATACTACAACAGTTATACACTTTCATCTTTCCTAATATGACTGTTAGTAATATGGCTTAGTATGACGTTGTATTATATAGTGACTGCTGTACACACATCCACACAGACTCACAGACACACGTACTCACAAACACTCACTTTTTCTCTTTCAATATACAGCAACGTAGTTTCACAGACACACGTACTCACACACACTCACTCTCTTTTCCACATACCAATAACAACATAGTTACGCTGTTCACATATACACATCCACACACACACACGCACCCACGCACACACACGCACGCACGCACGCAAACACATATGTTCGTGCATTTTTGGTCCTTTTCTTTCACTTTTCAATTTCAGTCGCTAAATGATTTTATTTCTGTGTTGTTCTGTCGCTAAATGATTTTATTTCTGTGTTGTTCTGTCGCTAAATGATTTTATTTCTGTGTTGTTCTGTCGCTAAATGATTTTATTTCTGTGTTGTTCTGTCGCTAAATGATTTTATTTTTGTGTTGTTCTGTCGCTAAATGTTGCTTTGTTACTGCGTTAACGGCATTTCTGAGTAGAAAAAAACACAAACAAAACAAAACAATAAAACGCCAATTATTGATGTTGTCCTAGGAAAGAGCTAAATATTGCGGCACAGTCGAAGAGTTAGTGATCCGTTGAAAGTCGATTTTTTTTTTCTCTCTCTCCGTTCTTGTTTATCGAGTTTACTCAGTGAAATGGAATAGCAAATACAATTCCTCAATTCAACACTGAATGTCAAAACGTAACAAGACAGAGAAATAAATTCCAATAAATCACTTGATTTCTTGTTCTTTAATTGCTGTTGTTGTAGTTTCATTGTCGTTAATGTAACCGAACCAGATTTTGTGTTACTTTATCGGTTTTTTTTAAATTTATTTGTTTGTTTGTTTGTTTGTTTGTCTGTTTGTTTCCTTGTTTGTTTGTTTGTTTGTTTATTCTTTTATTTGTTTGTGGTGTATTAGCTGTTTGTTTTTGATTGTGTCTATGTGTGTGTGTGTGTGTCTATATATTTTAGTTATTGTTGTTGTTGGGTTTTCAATGTTTATATGTATTTATCAGTGTATCTGTCTATATATTTATCTATCCACCTACATATCATATAATCTGTCTCTCTATGTATCCATTTATCTGTTTTTGTTAACTTACTATCAATCTTGTATTTTATTTATCGCTGTATTTCCATTCCCTGTCTACCTCTTCATTGTCTTTCTCTTCATGTGTCTTCCTCTCAAACTATTCGAGCTTTTCTATTCTTCTTTTTTTCCTGTTTCCTTGTTTTATTATTTTTTTATAACTAGTCTATTGTAACACATTTATCTTCTTCTTTCGTATTCCGCTAGTCTGTACATTAGTTTGTTTGTTAGTTATTCTCTTTTGAAATGTTCTGATGCAAACGAACAACCTTTTTATACATCCATCTTGTTTTGTTGTACGTATTTACCTTCTTTTATTCATTTATCAAGAATGTATCTGTTACTTCTTCAAAATATAGTTAATTTTTATCTTTCGCTTACCTTAATTTTATTTTTTTTCCACCTATTTCTTTCTCTTTGTTTCTTCTCTTCCGTGTGTGAGTGTGTGTGTGTGTGTGTGAGTGATTGTTTTTTTATATTTAGCAAAAAACAAAAAACTATTTCTGTGATTTGCTATTCATTTTCTTCTTCAGAATTTGCGAAGAGTTAAAACAGTTTATCACTGACATTAGTGGACTGATTATTGATTGAAAGTTGAAACAAGGACTAGAAACAGACGTGTAACAAAAAATCTGTTATTTCGGAGAGGTCAGTCGGAAGTCTGCGTGTCAAAGTGAGTACGTAAATTTATTACACGTAAATAACTTACACGTAATAACTTAAACGTAAATAACTTACACGTAAATTCATTACACGTAAATAACTTACACGTAATAACTTAAACGTAAATAACTTACACGTAATAACTTACACGTAAATTCATTACACGTAAAAATAACTTAACTGTAGAGAACGTCTTACTCTGATATCTTTTTAAATAATATTAACTCTCTCTCTCTCTCTCTCTCTCTCTCTCTCTCTCTCTCTCTCTCTCTCTCTCTCTCTCTCTCTCTCTCTCTCTCTCTCTCTCTCTCTCTCAGTCTCTGAACTGTGTTCTGTTGTATATGTATTTTATTGTATTATAGTGATTTGTGTTGTATTGTATTGCATTGTGTTGTGTTGTATTTTATTGTATTATATTGTGTTGTGTTGTATTGGGTTGTATATAGCGTCTGCTATTTCTACTTTTTTTCTCGCTCATTAAGACCAGTCAGCAAAAACAATAAAAAGGTCGGAATCAAAAAGAAAAACAAGGAAAACGCACAAATCAGTAAGTTTGGAGAAAGCTTTGGAATATGTTTGCACAACTTCCTTATTCCACCAAAGTGAATTTCATGCCGAGGACTAGAGCTGTAATCTAACTTTTATCATGAGTAGATAAAAATGAAGATATAGCAGTTCCTCCTTTTATATCACAAAACAGTTTTTGTCTTCTTATTCTTCTCTTGTTTTTAAAAAAAAAACTTTTATGGTTCGGGGCCTGGAAACGCGTTTGGAGCCCAAGAATCTCTTTTAGAGTAACATGAATGAATGTAAGAAGATTATTAGCATTTTATTTTATTTTTTTAATTAATATTATTTTTTTGTTGTTAGTTGTTTTTTGCTTTTTTTTTTGTTTTTGTTTTTGTAATACAAATTTTGGTGGTTGTTGTTGTTTGTTTTGTTTGTTTGTTTGTTTTATTTTATTTTTGTTTTATTCTGTATTTGTATATTATTATTATTATTATTATTATTATTATTATTATTGTTGTTGTTGCTGTTGTTGTCGTTGTTTTTGTTATGACTATACGACAAACTCTCTGTTTCATGTAATTCAGAGCAACTCTTCGAAGATTACTTTACTCATCTAGGAAACAGCGAACCGACAACAGACTCACAGGATGCGACGTGTGTTGCCAGTGCTGATACTCACAGGATGCTCAGGGCTTTTACTCAGCGGCGCTCAGAACATTTTGCCGCTGGAAGGATTTGAGTTTGCCAGTGAAACGGTGAGGAATTTTCTTCAGTGTAAACATTTGTGTGAACGTCGGTCTCTGTGTAAATCTGCCAGCTACAACGTCGTCACACGAAGATGTACTTCACTTCTTAACAGAGAGACGTCGTCGTTGATGCTGGAAAACGGCGACTCCGGGCTGCTGTTTTATCAAAAACAAACTACAGAGGTGGTAAATTATTTTGTTTTCATTTTTCGTTTTTTGTGTGATTATTATTATTTTTGTTGTTGTTGTTGTTGTTGTTGTTGTTGTTGTTATTATTATTATTATTTTGTTATTGTTGTTATTGATGTTGTTGTTGTTGTTATTAGTAGTAGTAGTAGTAGTAGTACAAGTAGTAATTTATTTCTTGATACGTAAAAAGTTTAGATTTAAGTTTCATTACGTAACTAAGTTTATAGATATTTGTTTAGTTACTTTTTATTTATTTATTTATTAATTCTTTTTATTAATTTTATTTCTTTCATTAAAATGTATTCATTAAAATAATTTTTCTGGTCTATATTTTAGATGTTATTTCAGAAAAATAATGTTTGTCGGGTTTAGATTCTACAGATGGATATACAGAGAAATATATAGAGAGACAGACAGAGACAGAGAGATAGATTAGATACATGGATGGATAGACTAAAAATAGACAGACAGGCAGCTGGTCTTTCATTTTAGATATTATTATTTCAGAAACATAGATTCTACAGATAGATAGAAAGACAGAGAGCTAGATAGACAGGTGGACAGATTAGATAGATAGACAGATAGACAGATAGATAATAGCGATATAGATATATATATACATAGAGAGATATAAGGACAGACAGACAGAAGACAATAGATAGATAGACAGACAGAGAGACAGATACGCAGATACAGAGACAGACAAAGAGGCGAACATACGACAGACAGATAGACAGATAGACAGATAGACAGATAGACAGACAGACAGACAGAGACGCTGATCTGTATTTCATATATTATTTCAGGAAGACGATGTTTGTCGAGTAAACCCGTGTGACGATGCTGACGTGTGTGTTGACGTAGGATATCGCACAACTTGCTATGCAGAAGGTAAAACAGAACTGTGACACGGTTCAAACCTAATTTATATTTCAATGTGTTGTGTGGATAATATTATCAGTACTAGCATCCATTGCTATAGAAACATTATCTATATACAGCTAAAACTTGAAAAAATAAAATAATAACAAATAAATAAATAAAATAATAATTAAAAATGTTTTATTTAAATAAATAAATGAATAAAATAATAATAATAATAATAATAAAAATGTATATTGTACTTACATAATCACCATCATCATCATAATGATTTTCCCGTTTCATCATCTTATCATCATAAACCTTAGGTGTACTCAAACTTAACTAAACGTTTTCGATAATTAAGTTTTTTTCTAAATAATTTGTGCATGTTCAATACATAATTATAATTTTCTCTATACTTAAACTTTGTAAATATCTTACGTAACCAAACCTAACTAAACGTTTCCTAATATTTTACCTGCAATATTTTCTAATTTGTAAATAATTTGTATAAAATGTATATTGTACTAAAGTTTGTTTAAAATTCCAAATACGCTCTCAAATTAGTTGTTCATTCGGGTTCTGATGATGATGATGATGATGATGATCACAATAATACTGATTGTTATGACGATGATAACAACAACAACAACTACTACAACTACTATTACTGCTACTACTGCTAATAATAATAATAATAATAATAATAATAATAATAATAATAATAAAATTACAATGATCATCATCACTAGATGAATATTAAGTGAAGCCATCGCTGATGACGCTGATGATGACTACGATTACATTCCAGCTATCGACTGCGGCGAACCTCCTCACGTTCCACACTCCAGCAAAACTACGACGGGGACATCGCTCCACTCTGTGTGCAGCTACCACTGCAACGTCGGCTACGTCGTGTACACAGGGACAACAACGTCTGTGTGCGAGGCAACAAGACGCTGGAGCCCAACTTACCTCAGCTGCGTCAGTGAGTACAATTAAGTATTACACCGTCTTGTCACGTGATATGTACACATGACAGTGAGTATATTTAAGTATTACACCGTCTTGTCACGTGATATGTGCACATGACAGTGAGTACAATTAAGTATTACACCGTCTTGTCACGTGATATGTGCACATGACAGTGAGTATAATTAAGTATTACACCGTCTTGTCACGTGATATGTGCACATGACAGTGAGTACAATTAAGTATTACACCGTCTTGTCACGTGATATGTACACATGACAGTGAGTATAATTAAGTATTACACCGTCTAGTCACGTTATATACACATGACAGTGAGTACAATTAAGTATTACACCGTCTTGTCACGTGATATGTGCACATGACAGTTAGTATAATTAAGTATTACACCGTCTAGTCACGTTATATACACATGACAGTGAGTACAATTAAGTATTACACCGTCTTGTCACGTGATATGTGCACATGACAGTGAGTATATTTAAGTATTACACCGTCTTGTCACGTGATATGTGCACCTGACAGTGAGTATATTTAAGTATTACACCGTCTTGTCACGTGATATGTGCACATGACAGTGAGTATATTTAAGTATTACACCGTCTTGTCACGTGATATGTGCACATGACAGTGAGTACAATTAAGTATTACACCGTCTTGTCACGTTATGTACACATGACAGTCAGTACAATTAAGTATTACACCGTCTTGTCACGTGATATGTGCACATGACAGTGAGTATAATTAAGTATTACACCGTCTTGTCACGTGATATGTGCACATGACAGTGAGTACAATTAAGTATTACACCGTCTTGTCACGTGATATGTGCACATGACAGTGAGTATAATTAAGTATTACACCGTCTTGTCACGTGATATGTGCACATGACAGTGAGTACAATTAAGTATTACACCGTCTTGTCACGTCTATGTGACAGTGAGTATATTTAAGTATTACACCGTCTTGTCACGTGATATGTGCACCTGACAGTGAGTATATTTAAGTATTACACCGTCTTGTCACGTGATATGTGCACATGACAGTGAGTATAATTAAGTATTACACCGTCTTGTCACGTGATATGTGCACATGACAGTGAGTACAATTAAGTATTACACCGTCTTGTCACGTGATATGTGCACATGACAGTGAGTATATTTAAGTATTACACCGTCTTGTCACGTGATATGTGCACATGACAGTGAGTATATTTAAGTATTACACCGTCTTGTCACGTGATATGTGCACATGACAGTGAGTACAATTAAGTATTACACAGTCTTGTCACGTGATATACACACATGACAGTGAGTACAATTAAATATTACACCGTCTTGTCACGTTATATACACACATGACAGTGAGTACAATTAAATATTACACCGTCTTGTCACGTGATATGTGCACATGACAGTGAGTACAATTAAGTATTACACCGTCTTGTCACGTTATATACACATTACGTTTAAAGACTTACGTGTGTTTTTACTTACGTTACTTACGTTATTTATTTATTTACGCATTTCGTTAATTATTACTTTATCTATCGTAGGTGCAAGAGAGGACGGACGTAAAAGACAGACGGATGAATGGATGGAGAGCATCTAACCTATTTATTTGCTTGTTTACTTACCTCTGTATTTTTGTATTTTATTAACTTTTATTTATTTATTTTTTTGTTTGTTTTTTGTTTATTCACTAATTTGTTTAGTTGTTTACTTACTTACTTAGGTAATTTTGTGTTTTAATATCTATTTATTCGCTAATGTATTTATTTATTTATTTATTGATTTATTTATAATTTATTTTTATGTTTATATTTATACACACATTTATTTATTTATTTATTTTTAATTTATTTATTTGTTTATATTTGTACACACATTTATTTATTTATAATTTATTTATTTATTTGTTTATATTTATACATTTATTTATTTATATATTTATTTATTTTTTTTTTTTTTTTTTTTTATTTATTCATTTTTAATCTATTAATTTGTTTAAATATTTATTTTTAATTAATTTATTTGTTTGTTTATATTTATAGACACATTTATTTATTTATTTATTTATTTGTTTATTTATTTATTTATTCGTTTTGTTGCAGATATTTGCGTGAGCGCTGACGTAGCTAACGGAACACTCGTGTATGAATCCAACATTCTGGGCAGCGTTGCGCACGTCGTCTGCAACGACAGATGTCGTTTCTTCGGACTGAGCAGCACGGCTACGTGTCAGACAGACGCAAACTGGGCCGGCGTCAACGGCAGCTGCAGACAAGTGGAATGGATAAACGAGGTGGTCCGTTTGTTCAGTACGAGCAGTAGCAGTCAGTGCACTGTAACACTGAGCTATACACTGTAACACTGAGCTATACACTGTAACACTAAGATATATCACTGTAACACTGAGCTATACACTGTAACACTAAGATATATCACTATAACACTAAGATATATCACTGTAACACTGAGCTATACACTGTAACACTAAGATATATCACTGTAACACTGAGCTATACACTGTAACACTAAGCTGTACACTGTAACGCTAAGCTATGCACGGTAACACTAAGATATATCACTGTAACACTAAGCTATAGAATGTAACACTAAGCTATACCACTGTAACACTAAGCTATACACTGTAACACTAAGCTATACACTGTAACACTGAGCTGTACACTGTAACACTGAGCTATACACTGTAACACTAACCTATATCACTGTAACACTAAGCTATACACTGTAACACTAAGCTATACCACTGTAACACTAAGCTATATCACTGTAACACTGAGCTGTACACTGTAACACTGAGCTATACACTGTAACACTAAGCTATACACTGTAACACTAAGCTATACACTGTAACACTAAGCTATACACTGTAACACTAAGCTATACACTGTAACACTAAGCTATACCACTGTAACACTAAGCTATATCACTGTAACACTAAGCTATACACTGTAACACTAAGCTATACCACTGTAACACTAAGCTATATCACTGTAACACTAAGCTATACACTGTAACACTAAACTATAGACTATAACACTAATCTATACACTGTAACACTAAGCTATATAACGTAACACTAAGCTATGCACTGTAACACTAAGCTATACACTGTAACACTAAGCTGTACACTGTAACACTAAGCTATATCACTGTAACACTAAGCTGTACACTGTAACACTAAGCTATACACTGTAACACTAAACTATAGACTATAACACTAAGCTGTACACTGTAACACTAAGCTGTACACTGTAACACTAAGCTGTACACTGTAACACTAAGCTATGCAATGTAACACTAAGCTATGCACTGTAACACTAAGCTATACACTGTAACACTAAGCTGTACACTGTAACACTAAGCTGTACACTGTAACACTAAGCTATGCACTGTAACACTAAGCTATTTACTGTAACACTAAGCTGTACACTGTAACACTAAGCTGTACACTGTAACACTAAGCTATATCACTGTAACACTAAGCTATACACTGTAACACTAAGCTGTACACTGTAACACTAAGCTGTACACTGTAACACTAAGCTATACACTGTAACACTAAGCTGTACACTGTAACACTAAGATGTACACTGTACCACTAAGATACACACTGTAACACTAAGCTGTACACTGTAACACTAAGCTATACACTGTAACACTAAGCTGTACACTGTAACACTAAGATATACACTGTACCACTAAGATACACACTGTAACACTAAGCTGTACACTGTAACACTAAGCTATACACTGTAACACTAATCTATACACTGTAACACTAAGCTATACACTGTAACACTAAGCTATATCACTGACAGTAATACCAGGAAAGATTTTTAACTGTTATTTTCGCTATTATTTTCGCTATGTACTAGAATGTAATACTAATAGTAATATTAAGACAAATCTTATTAAGTATTGACAAAAGACAGAAACTAATTCAGTGTGATATGTAAAAGCAGTAGTAGGAATAGTAGTAGTATATACGAAAATTGTATTTGAAAACTTAAATTGTTAAGTATTCCTATTACTTTATAATTATATCGAATTGATTCAAGTGCAGTAATTATATATTAATATTCAAAGAGTGACTGTCTGTGTGTGTGTGTGTGTGTGTGTGTTACTGTGTGTATGTATATATATATATATATATATATATAAAGTAATTTAACATTTCAGGTGACTCCACTGATAGCGAGACTTCCAGAGCCGATTGGTGAAGGGTGGAAAATGGTTTTCAATGGAACTGCCTTGGCCAACTGCTCACGGTAAAATGTAGTGCAAACTAGGGAGCCACTTTTAACATGTTTTGCTATTTCGCCCACACCTCGATAGCTGTCGATTGATGCTTATAAGCAACATTACTGCTGTCGATTACACCTCAGAGTTTGACAGATTTTTCTCTGTCATCTGGGGAGACATTTATGCGACATGCTACGAGCTGGCTCGTCGTGACCCAGGGTAAGGGACCAGTGCTCCACCCCCCGGGGTCCCAGGGGTCTCAAACTGTGAAAAACTAGATAGAATTTATTATGCCTGTAATAAATTTCAACTGAGCTTGTTTCTTCCTGGACAGCCTCTCAGTAAATACACCTGACATAGCGAGCCGGGGAGATTTTCTGAGAAACTGGTCTCCATACTTGAACACTGCTCGCTTCCGGGCACAGTCAGTAATCACACACTCGCCCGGCTCCGCGTCTTTCTCCTGAACGAGAAAAAACGTGCTCCTTCTGATTTCGTCCTTGCAAAGCTGCTCTCTTCAAAAAGCTCAGCAGTCGACTTCACGTCATCTTGGCGTTCGTCTCTGACAAACGCCATTTCGCTGGCTTCCTTCTGTCCTTTTCACTGCTCTTGTCACGTGGTTTCTGCCAGGTGCTCAGTGAGACCAGAGCCTTGTGTCCTTTTCCTTCAAGTGACTTTCCTCTCTGGTGTCTTCAGACGCTGCTGCTGCTGCTGCTGGTGCTGCTGGTATGGGGAAATGGTTTCAGTCTCTGTCTGACTGATTTGTCATTCTGCGGCCTGTCCTCTGGTGCAGAAGATAAAAACACGTCATCAGGGAAACTGTCTCCTTGAAGTCTGCCCTTGGGAACTGAAAGCGAGTCTATCGGACCTCACACAGAAAATGACTCAGCGGTCTCCAACACCACTTTCGTTGTATTAACCCAGAGAACCACGTGGCTGGTCGAATAAAATTGTATTTAGACGTCAAAAGAAATTACGAAAAAAAAAAAAAAAACACAAACCTTTTTCAGGATCTATGAAATATGCATTATCACCTCTCTATAATCAAAAACACATACAAATTACTCATGGTAGTCAAAAACCTACTTTTTAACTTGTGTGTTGATGGACTGCTCCAATGCTGCGTAAACAATACGGGTGAAGGTCACATGTACGTGGCCGATAGATGTCACTGCCACTTTGAAGTTATGTGGCTCAAAGGTCACCAAGGCTAATCAGTAGTGCAATAAAAGCTAGTAATGGTAGTAGTAGTAGAAGTAGTTGTAATGTGTAGTAGTAGTAGTAGTTATAATGTATAGTGGTAGCAGTAGTTATAATGTATAGTGGTAGCAGTAGTTGTAATATATAGTAGTAGTAGCAGTAGTTGTAATGTATAGTAGTAGTAGCAGTAGTTGTAATGTATAGTAGTAGTAGCAGTAGTTGTAATGTTTAGTAGTAGTAGTAGTAGTTGTAATGTATAGTAGTAGTAGTAGTAGTTGTAATGTATAGTAGTAGTAGCAGTAGTTGTAATGTATAGTGGTAGCAATAGTTGTAATGTATAGTGGTAGCAGTAGTTGTAATGTATAGTAGTGGTAGCAGTAGTTGTAATGTATAGTGGTAGCAGTAGTTGTAATGTATAGTAGTAGTAGCAGTAGTTGTAATGTTTAGTAGTAGTAGTAGTAGTTGTAATGTGTAGTAGTAGAAGTAGTTGTAATGTGTAGTAGTAGAAGTAGTTGTAATGTATAGCAGTAGCAGTAGTTGTAATGTATAGTAGTAGTAGCAGCAGAACTAATTGTAATACGTAATGATAGCTAAACTGCAATTGTTTTAGAAGAATGCATGATTCTATATTAACAATAAATTAGCTAGAGAGGAACATTATATTCACTACTTAGGAAAATATTTTTAGTGGATGGCAGTATACAATATATTGTGTAACACGATTTTTTTTATACAACATCATCACTAATACTGCTTCCCCTCTTTAACACGATTACCTTCGGTACTGTGCACATCGTTGTATTTCACTGTTCGTTCACTTGCAGTTTCCCGATGAATTTCTACCAGTCTGACAACAACAACTTCACACACATAGATGTCAGGTTTGACAAATTTGAAGTCGTAAGGAAAGTAGTTTTTAACTCGATGATAAACGGCAGATTTTATTCCCAGGAAGTAGGATCCGAATTTCCATTCTATGAGCTTGTTCCTTTCAGTGTTGTCATAGTTCTTGAGAAAAACGTATTTCAGGTAAATATTTATATATATATATATATATATATATATATATATAGAGAGAGAGAGAGAGAGAGAGAGAGAGAGAGAGACAGAGAGACAGAGGGAGACAGATAGACAGAGAGAGAGAGATAATAATAATAACAACAATAATAATGATGATGATGACGATGATGATAATTATATTGTTGATGATAATAATAATATATAAAAAAGCATTAATAATAATAATAATAATAATAATAATAATAATAATAATAATAATGGGAAAACTTTAATTTTTCTTTGTGATTTGTGGTTAAGAGACTGATTTTTCTACTTTCAGTACAGCGTGGATGGGATTAGTGTAAAGAACTACACATTACCTGTTAACCCGGAACTCTTCGCCACGCTGGAAATAAAGGACAGAGTGTCTATACAAAGTCTGACATTCATATACTGACGATGAATACAGAGGCGTCCATATGCATATAAAACATGCACAATCTCATATTATTCACACAAACACACACACACACACACACACACACACACACACAAACGCATACACACACAAACGCATACACACACAGAGATATATGAATAAACAAACCTGCACAAACCCACATAAACATATGCACACAAAAAACACCTACATATGTATATGCATACATACATATCTACATACATACATACACACATACAGACACATACACACAGACCTATAAATAAACAAACCTGCACACACACAGACACACATATATAAATATATACGTAATATATATATATATATATATATATATATATATATATATATATATACAACAGATTCATCCACACACACACACACGTACAGATGAACACAAATACACAAACATATTATATATTCAAATAGATACAGAATCATACCTGCATATACATATTTAAATATACATATAGAAACACATTCACATGCAGCACACATAGATCTATCTGTCTGTCTATCTAATCTATAATCTACATTATATATTTATGTCTATCTATACACACACACACACACGCGCGCACACACTGATTAATGTATGTATCCAATTGTTTATTTACTTTGCAATCAATGAACGTAATGGCAAGATAAGAAAAACGTTCTATATTTTCTTGCACTAACAGAAAAATTCCTCTATACAGTATTTACTTTGATCAGTTCCTTCACCACTTACCACTTACTAAGTGATATAAACAATTCGTCAAATGAAAGATGGATTTAAAATAAACTGAACCTTTGTCTTAAAGCCTGCCAGTATGGTTTTCAGTAAAGCAGTATGTATAATAACCATAGATTCAGTTACAGTAAATGTTTTAGAACATTCAGTTTAAATGATAGAAAATGTTTTAATGTATTCTGTTTAAAAAAAATTGGTACTGAAATCGCTAGTTCAATTTAGCAGATGTTCAAATAATTATATACAGATTTTTTTTAAATTAATACATTTTTTAATAAGTATTTAAATTCATTAATTGTACATGTTTTTTTTTTTTTTTTTTTTGTAATTTGTTTCAAATAAACTTGTAACATAATAGTGTATGAAATGTTTTCTTCAGAAATAAAAATAAAAATATTGACGAGAGAGAGAGAAAATCACAGCTCACTTGTTTATTATGCTAAACAAAGAAAAACAAAACAGAAAGTTTTGTAATATTAATAAAAAAGAAACATATGGACATAAATTACCAGCTTTCTATATTATTATTGTTATCACCAGTGTCTGTATATGTGCATGTGCATGTGTGTGTGCGTGTATACATACACACGCACGTGTTGAATGCTTGTTATTTTGCAGAACTGTATATACCAGATTCTGTTTATATATTTCTTTGCTTCTGTTTTGTTTTACTGTTGTTCTTATTTTGTTTTTTTGTTTGTTGTTGCTGTATGTTTTTTAAGAGCTGGCTTTTCAACATGAATTGACTTGAATGTATAAACAAATAATTGTTGTGTCAGTCAATAATGAGAAA
>CM022677.1:26102543-26140043 GCA_012295275.1 Chrysomallon squamiferum
TAACAGCAACAACAACATCAATAACATAACAGATAACAATAATAACAAAAATAACAATATGCGACAACAATGTAACAACCAAAACAATAACAGTAACAGTGAAGTTATATAAGCTGATTATTTAATTCTGAAAGTTACCTTTCTTGCCAGCTGGGGAGCATTCACATCCAACGAGATCGAAGTACAGACTGCTCTTCAAACAGCCAGATGGAGTCCATCCGAGAATTCCCAGACTGACTTCATACTTGTGTGTGTCATTCCACAGTGGACGTTTCTCACAAACCTCTGCAGAATACACAGTCACTTGACGTTACACACTAAAATCTCAATCTTACAAAACTGATAGCAAAAGCCTCGATATGACAAGAAGGAAATCTCAGTGTTATAGAAAGTAATAACATGTGAAAACCCTGATATGATAAAATTATGAAAACCTGGATGTAAATTATGAAAATTGTAATTGTTTTTTTATATGTATTATGATAAAATTTTGCAAAACTTCAATAAGGAAAATTTTAAAAAATCTTGGATAAAATGTGAAAACGTATATGAATAAAACAAAAAACAAAAATAATTACCATCTTAGAAGATAACTATGGTCACATTTACTAGATGAATGTTAGTTAACCTAACTACAACTGCAGTTACTTAAAGTCTCCAAATTAACTCACCTTTGCCAGTACAGATGGTTGGACACTCATCTCTGCAGGTAAAGTCCACCTGGCAACCTTTGTTTTCTACATAGGCAAAACCTATTGGACAACACAGAGCTTGAGATTTGCCGTTAACACATGACCAGTAGGCTCGACAACTTCCATCCAGTTTGTATGTAGAAACACAGTCATCTTTGCATTTTTCTGAAGTTGTGAGAGCAGTTTATGTTGAATGCAATTTTAGTAAGTTCATTTTAACAATTAATTATCACATTTCAGTAGTTATCTATCACCAAGCATTTACTGTGAAATCACTTTGCAGTTTTCTGAGACAGTAAATTATCTGAGCTGTCTATTAGTTACACTTTAAAACAAGTTTAACACTAACTTTAAGAACAGCCTGCATTAGTTACACTTTAAAACAAGTTTTAACACTAACTGTAAGAACAGCCTGCATTAGATACACTTTAAAACAAGTTTTAACACTAACTGTAAGAACAGCCTGCATTAGTTACACTTTAAAACAAGTTTTAACACTAACTGTAAGAACAGCCTGCATTAGTTACACTTTAAAACACTGTGTAACTCTTACCATATAGACAGTTTACATTAGTACACTTTAAATAAGGTTTAACACTTATGTTGACAGTCTACATTAGATACACTTTAAAACAATGTATGGTCAGTTTACATTAAAACAAGGTTTAACACTTACATTACAGACAGTTTACATTAGAACACTTTAAAACAAGGTTTAACACTTACATTACAGACAGTTTACATTAGAACACTTTAAAACAAGGTTTAACACTTACATTACAGACAGTTTACATAAGAACACTTTAAAACAAGGTTTAACACTTACATTACAAACAGTTTACTTTAGAACACTTTAGAACAAGTAGTGTAGTACTTACCATATGGACACTGTACATTACATGGCAAATCACATCGAAGAATTGCCTGGTTCCAATAGTGACCAAATGGACAGGCACGGATAACTCCAATTATTTCTCCGTTTGGATTGAAGTAGCACTGAATAAATTTGTCACAGTCTCTAGGGTGAAGTCTGTACCCAACATTCTTAACTATAGTGGCATTTCTACATAGTCCTACAAGAGAACAGACAGAATAGTGTTATTAGTATGACCTTAGAGCCAAACAGGAACACAAGAAAAATAATATTATTAGTACATGAATTAGTTTACATTTACAGACACACATATACAGACACACACACACACACACACACATAAACACAACCACAAATACCTACAGTCACACAAATTTTATTTATTTCATTTTATATATATTTTTATTTTTGAATATTGTTTTCTTTCTTTCTTCTCTTTAACCAAATACCTACAGAAAACACATACAGACACACACAAATTTTATTCTATTTATTTTATTCTATTTATTTTATTTTATATTTTCTTTCCTTTTTAATATCATTTTCATTTTTTTTTTTTTTTTTATCAAATGCCTACACAAACTATATGATTTGATTTTTCTCCCTTTTTTTTTTAAATTAATTTTTTTTTTTAAATTTCTTTCATCTTCTTGATCAAATATATTTTTAAGAAACAATATATAAATAGTCATATACCCTCTGGACAAGGATTGGTCGAACAGTTTCGAGTTGTACTTCGTGAATCACTCCCTTCACACGGTTTCCCATTAAACTTCGGTTCCGGATTGTCACATCGTCGCTTAGCAACACCAGTCTGAATGCCACCTCCACATGTCACAGAACACTGGCCAAATGAAAACTGTCCCCAGGAGCCCCACTGTCCATCCACTTTAAAAAAAATAAAAAAAATAAAAATAATAATAGAAAATATTAATTTTAGAAATTTACCAACTTACATATTGATATTCTACTTACTTATGTTATTTATTGATTTAAGTTTTGAAGAGATAAAGCTGACGAGTAAAAGAAAACAAAAAGTTTCGCCAGTTCTACATACCTGGACAGTCTCCAGCTTTGCATTCGTCTGAGCCAGTTGCAGTGTTCTTCCCTACACAGAATTTTCCACCATTCTGTGGAGCAGGATTGTTACAAGACCGTGTTTTTGTCCAGGGTTTGGAACCGGTACCACAAGTAACTGAGCAGGGACCATATACTGCATTACCCCACGGCCCCCACTGACCATCGACTGAAACACAACAAAAACAACAGAATTTTAAAACAAACTGGTCTGACCATCGACTGAAACACAACAAAAACAACAGAATTTTAAAACAAACTGGTCTGACCATCAACTGAAACACAACAAAAACAACAGAATTTTAAAACAAACTGGTCTGACCATCAACTGAAACACAACAAAAACAACAGAATTTTAAAACAAACTTGTACAAAAAGAAACATTTATAAAAAGCATTTAAATTGTCCCATTGCATTGTAGCATTTTTCGTTTTTTCCTCTGCAGTTTCACGTATTAAAAAATCAGCTTGAAACGTAATTAATTTGAAGAAATGTAATTTTACAATTAAAAAAAACTAAAAAATATATATTTAATAATGATGATGAAGATGATGATAAGATGATTCTGATAATAATAACAATAGTAATATAAATGAAAACTTTCCAGTGAAATGAAGACAGAAGACAAACGGATTATTACCTGGACAAGGACCATTGTTACACCTTTCATCTCCTGTCTGTGTGTCTGATCCAGGACAAGGAAGACCACCAAACTGTGGTGCTGGATTATTGCAGAGACGTTTCATTGTATACTGCTTCCTGCCTTCACCACAAGTAACAGAACAGGATCCGTATGTCTTTCCACCCCACGCACTCCAAGCACCATTAACTGCAATACATTTGTTGTAAATTTGATTAAGTGAATGTGCTGCTAACAAATATTAACTACAATACAAACTTAAAATGGTTTGTTAAAACACACACACACACATACATGCTTGTTCATATATACGATACATACATATATATGTGTGTGTGTGTGTGTGTGTGTGTGCGTGTGTGTGCATGTGTGTGTGTTTTTTAAGATATTTATTAACAAAATTATTCTGAAGATATATATATATTTGTTTAACTCTCTCTCTCTCTCTCTCTCTCTCTCTATATATATATGTTTTATGAAACATACATTTCAAACATACATTATATACAAATTAAAATACAGTGTTGTAAATTTGATTCAATATGTATCAAAGCAACAAATAAAATCAAAATTAAATTTGATGTATATACAGCATATATAACTTTTAATAAACAAGTTAAAATGCACGTTATATTTAATTTTAAATATAAATACCCATCATATATATAAATATATATATATATATATATATATATTCCAAATAAAAATCAAAATTGTAAATCTTATTAACTTAATAACATACCAAAGTTCTATTAAAAAAAAAGAAAAAATCAAAATTAAATATAATACACTTCTCTGCATTGCATTAACTTAATCCATACACAATACTAAATTAACTACAAATAAAAAATAAAAAATATCTATTGTAAACTGTATAACAAAGCCAGTTAGCAACAATTACAAATTTAAATTTAGATGTATTACTGTAAATGCAATTTAGTTAATATTAACAAACTGAAATTAAAACTTAAATACCTTTCTTATTAACATGGTTAGGTTAATGCGTACCAAACACATATTTACTATCCAGCTGTTGTAAATTTGATTATGGTGATGTATATCATCATTAAACAGAACTTACTAAATATACCTGCTGTACATTTATGCATACAAAATACTAGTGTATATATCCTCACACACAGACACACACACACTAAGAAGATGGCAGACTGCATTACTTGGACAGGGAACTTGAGCACATGCTTCTGATCCTGTTAATGTGTTTGAGCCCACACAGACACACACACAGACACACACACACACACAGAAGATGGCAGACTGCATTACTTGGACAGGGAACTTGAGCACATGCTTCTGATCCTGTTAATGTGTTTGAGCCCACACAGACACACACACACACACTAAGAAGATGGCAGACTGCATTACTTGGACAGGGAACTTGAGCACATGCTTCTGATCCTGTTAATGTGTTTGAGCCCACACAGACACACACACACACACACTAAGAAGATGGCAGACTGCATTACTTGGACAGGGAACTTGAGCACATGCTTCTGATCCTGTTAATGTGTTTGAGCCCACACAGACACACACACACACACTAAGAAGATGGCAGACTGCATTACTTGGACAGGGAACTTGAGCACATGCTTCTGATCCTGTTAATGTGTTTGAGCCCACACAGACACACACACAGACACACACACACACACAGACACACACACAGACACACACACACACACAGACACACACACAGACACACACACACACTAAGAAGATGGCAGACTGCATTACTTGGACAGGGAACTTGAGCACATGCTTCTGATCCTGTTAATGTGTTTGAGCCCACACAGCCTTTTCCGTTGTTGGCTGGAGCAGGATTGTTACACTGACGTGTGGCTGTGTATGTCCTCGAGCCTGTCCCACAGGTTTTAGAACATTTGCTGTACGTACGGCTTCCCCAGGCACCCCACTGACCATCCACTGAAACGAACACAAAGCAGATCATTGTAAATTATGAAACAGGAGAAGTCTTAGGCCACACTCCTTGGGCATGCTTTTTTCAACTTGTGTTTTGTTAAATACGGTTCTTTGAATATATATTTAAAAAAAACAATGTTTAACAAGCACCACTTACTGTCTCAGCTAGCAGCAACAAATGTTCTTTCATATAATAGGAAAAACAACAACAATGGTTTAGAATAATATCTATCTATCTATCTATCTATCTATATATATACATACATACATACATACATAAATACATACAGAGAGAGAGAGAGAGAGAGAGAGAGAGAGAGAGAGAGAGAGAGAGAGACTTAATGAAAAGGTTTCAGCCACATTTCTCTTGGTATTCTGCACAGAAAGAACAAGAGTTTAATTACATTCTTTTTGTACATAAGAAAGAAAAATAATGAAGGATAAAATAAAGGAATTTTAATATAAATTTGTTCAGGTATAACCACAATATTTGCTACAGTAATGACAAAAATAAAAATGATAAAAATATTATCTTAAGCTATTCTTTTCTTTTAGCAACTAGCAGAGCTTTGCACCATACACTCACATACATATTTATAGACACATAATAAAGAGACAACAAAAATAAATTTTCCATTGGCTAGAGTTAGTGATTGGCAACAAGTGAAAAACTCACAAAATAAACAGTTGTAAGTACAAGAAAGAAGAAATAGATTCCAATATATAATTTCCAATACTAGTATAAACTGGATTGTTGAGGTAAAGCAATACAGTTTATTATTACTTATTATCATTAATTTTTGTTATTATATAATGGGTTGCTTTGGGGTTTTTTTTTTTTTTTTTTTTTTTTTTCTGCAGCAATATTACCATGGTTATGTGTTATATGCAGAAACATTATACTGGTTACTTATAATGCATGCATTATAGTGTGTCTGTGTTTGTGTGTATTTATATGTATGTATGTATGTTTTTATGTTTATATATATATATATATATATAGATCTAGGTATGTGTGTATATATATATAATTACAGTGTGTGTGTGTTTGTGTATTTATATATACTGGCATATGCTAGACATATTATATTTGTTATTATCATCAGCAGCTGCACAATTATTTACCCTCTTTTTCTGACAGGTTAAAAAAGACACAGAAGAAACCTATGAAAACGAACTGACTTGTGTACCTGGACAGTTATTAGCTGAACAAGAAACAGTTCCTGATGTAGTTGTTGAACCAAAACATTCATTTCCACCATTTTGTGGAGCAGGATTATTACAAGAACGTTCTCTTGTCCATCTTCTTTGACCACCACCACAAGTGACCGAACAGTCACCAAACTTGGTATCTCCCCAAGCTCCCCACTGACCATCAACTTAACAAAAACAACGTCCACTGTGACACATTATCAAACATATTTACCCAATACAAGCTTATAACATTACTACAAAACCAATGCAAATGTAACTGCTGATTTATAAATAGCTTTCATCATAAACAAAAAAAACAAAAAAGAATAATAAAAATAAAATAAGTAAAAATGTATACTTTTAAATCATGATTTTTTGAACTAAATGAATAATTCATCTTTTCTAGCATTCTCCACTTGATACTTTTTGGGTATAGATCTCACATTACTGAATAAGCAAATTGATTTTAATGTTAGCAGCAACAAATATTGTATTAGCACCTTCTCACATAAAGGAAGGTATAAACAACTATTATTATGAGGAATATTGGCTGGCACTGGGAAAAATGAAATAAGAAAAAGGAACAGTTATGATTTTCCTACAACACACATAGAGAAATTAGAGAGTAATAGGATATATTTCTACGGACTAGTATACCTGGACATTTGTTAGATGAACACGAAACAGTTCCTGATATAGTTTTTGAACCAAAACATTCATTTCCACCATTTTGTGGAGCTGGATTATTACAAGAACGTTCTCTTGTCCATTTTCTTTGTCCACCACCACAAGTGACCGAACAGTCACCAAACTTGGTATCTCCCCAAGCTCCCCACTGACCATCAACTTAACAAAAACAACATCCACTGTGACACATTATCAAACATATTTACCCAATACAAGCTTATAACACTACTACAAAACCAGTGCAAATGTAACTGCTGATTTATAAATGGATTTCTTCATTGTCCAAAAAAAAAAAAAAAAAAAAAAAAAAAAAAAAAGTTAAAAAGATGAGAAATAAAAAGTTAAAATGCACATGTCATTTTTGAATCATGATTCTTTTTACTGAATGAAGAGCTCATCTTTACTGGCACATACATCACTTTACAATGTTTTTCTATAGATTTCACATTACTAAGTAAGCTAAAAAGAAAAAAGTTCAGTTAGCAACAAGGAAGAATTTATTAGCACCTTCTCACAAACTGTCATTGTGAGCAATGCTGGTTGGTCTACAATGCACATAGAGAAATGAGAGAGTAATAGGATATATTTCTACGGACTAGTATACCTGGACAGTTATTAGTTGAACAAGAAACAGTTCCTGATGTAGTTTTTGAACCAAAACATTCATTTCCACCATTTTGTGGAGCTGGATTATTACAAGAACGTTCTCTTGTCCATTTTCTTTGTCCACCACCGCAAGTGACCGAACAGTCACCAAACTTGGTATCTCCCCAAGCTCCCCACTGACCATCAACTTAATAAAAATGTTTTTGTTTTGTTTCTTTGAACATATATAGATATATATAATATAATATGAAAACATTTGTATTCTTCTTATTCATCTTCCTTTTTCTTTTATTTTTTGATTTTACTTTTTTATTCATTATTTTTTCATTTTACTTCTTTAACCATTTTTATGTACTATTGCCAAAACAATTTTTCCTTCTGTTTCTTACTTTTTAATAAAAACATTTAATAAAACAGAAACTAAAATCAAATATAAATGAATAAATAAACATAATGCCCAGCTGTCTACATCTAAAATTAACAATTCTAAAATTTAAAAATTGTAACTGTAAAGTATAAATTTACAGTTACGAACAATAAAATCAGAGGAAACCATAATATTACAACTGTAAAATAAGCAATTACATCTTCCAAATATAGAACCTTACAAGCATAAAATTAAAAAATTATTACCACTGAAAAACATAAAACCATTCATGTAAAATATAAAATGCATATATTACAGCATAAAACATTAAAAAATGAATAATAATAATAAAATATATTTATTATTGAGTTTATCAGTGATAATTATTCACAGCAAATGTGTTCATGGGCATAGTTAG
This sequence comes from Chrysomallon squamiferum, assembly GCA_012295275.1. Taxonomy (NCBI): domain Eukaryota; kingdom Metazoa; phylum Mollusca; class Gastropoda; order Neomphalida; family Peltospiridae; genus Chrysomallon; species Chrysomallon squamiferum. The sequence goes on from CM022677.1 coordinate 26,111,040, forward strand.
CCTTGATGCAAAATAACCAAATAAAACCAAAACAAACAGAAATAAGATTATAATGCTGTCAAATTGTTGTGCAACCATGTGACAATTATAAATCAAAATATTTATATTCTTTTAGGTTGTGAAGTTTTCTCCATTTATAATAACGATAACTAAAATAAATTGTGAACTCATTGATTTATAATTGCTATAAGACACACATATATATTGGCTATATCATTAGTAACAGATGCTTTCAGGTCACATAAACATTCATTGTTAAAGATAAAACAGAACTATACATTTTTTTAATAAACACACACACACACACACACACACACACACACACACTTGTGCAGATTATGCTTTTCTATTCACCTGGACAGTCATTAGTTGAACAAGAAACAGTTCCTGATGTAGTTTTTGAACCAAAACATTCATTTCCACCATTTTGTGGAGCAGGATTATTACAAGAACGTTCTCTTGTCCATCTTCTTTGTCCACCACCACAAGTGACCGAACAGTCACCAAACTTTGGTATCTCCCCAAGCTCCCCACTGACCATCAACTTAACAAAAACAACGTCCATTATAATGTATTATTCAGAAGCAGAACATTTCCATTTCATTAATACAAACATCTGAGATTTTTTCCATTTGCAAAAACACACGTCAGAAATGCAATGTAAATTTCATGAGGCAGATAGTGCAATGCTGATAAACTGATGTTCTATTCCAAACAGATTAATAATTAATAAATAGAACATTTAGTCTGATGTGTAGTTTCCATTAAATGAAAATTTTTATATCTATATATATGTATACATACACACACACACACACACATATTTCTATACAGACAATTCAAATAGTTATTTCAGCAATGGAAATCACATTGTAAAAAAAAAAAGAACAGAATACAAACTAAAATGCCAAGTTCTCCATAATAAATTCTAAGAAAATATCAAGTTTCAACAATTTATAAATCAAAATATACATCAAGTAGGAACATACAATCAGTTGTGAGTATACAATCAGTTGTTAGTATACACATCAGTTGTTAGTATACACATCAGTTGTTAGTATACACATCAGTTGTGAGTTTACAAATCAGTTGTTAGTTTACACATCAGTTGTGAGTATACACATCAGTTGTGAGTTTACAAATCAGTTGTTAGTTTACACATCAGTTGTGAGTTTACACATCAGTTGTGAGTATACACATCAGTTGTGAGTTTACACATCAGCTGTGAGTATACACATCAGCTGTGAGTTTACACATCAGTTGTGAGTTTTCAATCAGTTGTGAGTATACACATCAGTTGTGAGTTTACACATCAGCTGTGAGTATACACATCAGATTACCTGGACATGGATTTGTGGAACATCTTTCAGTAAAAGTGGTAACTGAGGATCCTGGACATGTACTTCCACCATTTCTAGGAGCTGGATTATTACAAGATCGAGTCCGTGTGCCTGTTTTTGTCCCACCACCGCAAGTGACAGAACAAGCACCAAACTTGGCATCTCCCCAGACACCCCACTGACCATCAACTTAAGAAACAAACATGACTAACTTTAAGAAATGGAACAAATTTCAGAAAATCAACCTCAGATAACTTTCTGAACTTACCCTATTACTTAGTGAAAATGACTGCTATCTGTTTTTTTTTACTTGAAATTTGTAACTCAAAAATAAAACCTCACCAAGCAATACATCCTTTGTCTACAAGAATTAGAGCTAGGTTGGTAGGTTGATAGATAGGCAGACAGGAAGCAAGGAATTAGCTAAGTTGACAGACTATGTTGTGTACAGTGATACTCTCTGTATCAGAATTAGAGACAGGGTTGGTAGAATGATAGTTAGGCAGACAGGAAGGAAGGAAGGTAGCTAGGTTGATAGAGATATGTTGTGTACAGTGACACACACTGTATTAGAATTTGAGACAGGGTTGGTAGAATGATAGATAGGCAGACAGGAAGCAAGGAATTAGCTGGGTTGATAGAGCTATGTTGTGTACAGTGACACTGTATCAGAATTAGAGACAGGGTTGGTAGATTGATAAATAGGCAGAGACAAGGGGTTGGTTGTTGTGTAGATGTATCAGAATTAGAGACAGGGTTGGTAGATTGATAGATAGGCAGACAGGAAGGAAGGAAGGTAGCTAGGTTGATAGAGCTATGTTGTGTACAGTGACACTGTATCAGAATTAGAGACAGGGTTGGTAGATAGACAGGAAGGAAGGAGATAGGCAGACAGGAAGGAAGGAAGGCAGACAGGAAGGAAGGAAGGTAGATGTACAGTGACATTCTCTGTATCAGAATTAGAGACAGGGTTGGTAGATTGATAGATAGGCAGACAGGAAGGAAGGAAGGTAGCTAGGTTGATAGAGCTATGTTGTGTACAGTGACACTGTATCAGAATTAGAGACAGGGTTGGTAGATTGATAGATAGGCAGACAGGAAGGAAGGAAGGTAGATGTGTACAGTGACATTCTCTGTATCAGAATTAGAGACAGGGTTGGTAGATTGATAGATAGGCAGACAGGAAGGAAGGAAGGTAGCTATGTTGATAGAGCTATGTGTACAGTGACATTCTCTGTATCAGAATTAGAGACAGGGTTGGTAGATTGATAGATAGGCACAATGATAGCCAGACTAATAGAGCTCTTTTGTGTGAAATTCCAAGATATCACTTTTTAACAAAGAATTACTGTTTAACATTCCACAGAAATAATAAAAAGAAAATAATAATTACAGCAACAGCAGCATCATCAACAACATCAGTAACAACAATCACAACAACAGCAAAAATAATATTCAGAACTAAATTAAATCATCGTTAAATTCTTAACTAAAGTTACTAAAAATGTGAATAATATGATAATATGATAATATTGAAACATCTTTCAATGTAAAAAAATGTTAATTGCATTTGCTCTACAGATCTATTAAATGTTTTTCAACAAAAATATATAATGCTAAACTTCTCATGTCATGTTATTTTCTATATTGTAAAACCAAAGTAATGAAAATCTAAACATAAATCAGTCATTTTTGAAAAAGAAACGTTTTGTTCTTTTAGCATTAATAATATCAATAAAATTATCTCTCTCTCTCTCTCTCTCTCTCTCTCTCTCTCTCTCTCTCTCTCTCTCATTTACTAGATTAACAGTACTCTGTGTCAAACAAGAAATTCACACATGACTGGATAGATGGACAGACAGACAGATATAATCAACAGAGGATTCAAAGACAAAGGTTTTTTTTACATTAAATAAGGGTAACATGCAATAACAAAGCATCCAGTGATAAAAAAGGCACCTGGATATTGAAAAAATATCAACAATTTAAAAAAGAAATCAACATAACACAAATATAAAGTATTCCTGTGCTTGAAAGTGACTTAGCAGGATATTTACTCAGATATTGATAAAGCCGTCAACAATTTTGAAAAGAAAACATCATACCATGGCAGTACACATAAGCAAATAATTCAATATTACTGTGATTAAAAGAACAAAAAACAACAACAACACAATTAATGGTTAAACATAAATTACCTGGGCAATTGCCTACAGTACAAGACTCATCTCCAGATTCCTCTTTTGTTCCTATGCAGTCCTTTCCTCCATTCTGTGGAGCAGGATTATTACAAGAACGTGTCCGTGTCCAGTGTTTGAGTCCAGCACCACAAGTCACTGAACACTTGCCATATGTACGAATGCTCCATGCTCCCCACTGCCCATCAACTTGAGATTAAATGAAAACAGTTAATAATAAAATACGTGTTATGATTTAATATTTAAAACAGCGTCAGATACATAAAACAACTTCTGCAGACACAAACGACACACAAAAATAAAGTAGATATTTCAACAAAAACAACAACAACAACACACACACAAATAAAACAAGAAAAGAATATCACTGAAGGAATCAATTATGTAGTATGATAATGTTTTCTTCACTTTTTTCTTTAAATGTGAATTAAAATAATTTAGGTGATGATAAAGATACTGAGAGAGAGAGAGAGAGAGATTTGGGACGAATGAGAGAAACTGATTAATTACTTGGACATGGATTGGGTGAACATGTGTCTGTGACTTGTTCAGTTGCTGATCCAACACAATTTTTTCCACCATTTTGTGGAGGAGGATTGTTACAAGAACGGCTTCTTTGACCAGTTTTTCTTCCTCCACCACAAGTCACTGAACAAGGTCCATAGACTGCCTGACCCCAAGATCCCCACTGACCATCAACTAAAAATAAAAGATTTGTTAATTAATAATTAATAAAAACATATTTATAATTCTCTATTAATAGTTATCTTGAAGTTTTATAATTGATGTTTACCATCTCTCTGGATAGGAGGAACAATGATTTTAGTTAACATGAGATAAAGATGATGATAGACCATATGAATAAGATGATGATAGATGATGATATGACATGAAGATGATTGTAGATAACAAGAAATGAAGAAGACTATAGGTTATAGATACAGATACATAATTTTAACAATTCTATGATTAACAAGGAATTAATACAAAGCATATAAAATATTTCTGTGCTCAAAAGGAATTTAGGGTTTTCGATAATAATTGAAAGGACAAAGATTTATCATTATATGATTACTAGGGCAATATGCATTAACAAAGCATTCAGTGATAAAAATTTATCTGGATATTGACAAGCATTTCAACAATTTAAAGGGGAGAGAAGGCACAAGAATGAGAGAGAGAGAGAGAGAGAGAGAGAGAGAGAGAAAGAGAGATGTGGGATGAATGAGAGAGGCTGATTAATTACTTGGACATGGATTGTTTGAACATGTGTCTGTGACTTGTTCAGTTGCTGATCCAACACAATTTTTTCCACCATTTTGTGCAGGAGGATTGTTACATGAACGGCTTCTTTGACCAGTTTTTCTTCCTCCACCACAAGACACTGAACAAGGTCCATAGACTGCCTGACCCCAAAGTCCCCACTGACCATCAACTAAAAATAAAAGATTTGTTAATTAATAATTAATAAAAACATATTTATAATTCTCTATTAATAGTTATCTTGAAGTTTTATAATTTATGTTTACCATCACTCTGGATATGAGGAACAATGATTTTAGTTAACATGAGATAAAGATGATGATAGATAATATGAGTAAGATGATGATAGATGATGATATGACATGAAGATGATTGTAGATAAGAAATGCAGAAGACTATAGGTTATAGACACAGATACATAATTTTAACAATTCTATAATTAACAAGGAATTAATACAAAGCATATAAAATATTTCTGTGCTCAACAGCAATTTAGTGTTCAGGATAATAGTTGAAAGGACAAAGATTTATCATTATATGATTACTAGGGCAATATGCATTAACAAAGCATTCAGTGATAAAAATGTATCTGGATATTGACAAGCATTTCAACAATTTAAAGAGGGAGAGAAGGCACAAGAATGAGAGAGAGAGAGAGAGAGAGATTTGGGACGAATGAGAGAAGCTGATTAATTACTTGGACATGGATTGTTTGAACATGTGTCTGTGACTTGTTCAGTTGCTGATCCAACACAATTTTTTCCACCATTTTGTGGAGCAGGATTGTTACAAGAACGGCTTCTTTGACCAGTTTTTCTTCCTCCACCACAAGACACTGAACAAGGTCCATAGACTGCCTGACCCCAAGGTCCCCACTGACCATCAACTAAAAATAAAAGATTTGTTAATCAATACATATTTATAATATTTATAATTTATACATATTTATAATACTCTAGTAAATCATGAAGTTTTATAATTTAAGTTTTTCCTTCTCTCTGGACATGAGCAAAAATTATGTTAGTTAACATCAGTTAAAGATACTGATAGGATGAGAGGATGATGACTGATAACATGAATAAAGCAATAATAGATAACATGATATATATATAGCTCATGGTAGATAACAAGAGATGACTATATATATATGTATGTATAAAGAAATTAAAATGATGACAGATGATTAAGACGCAATGATGGAAATACATATAAAGAGATCAATGAATAAATGATGGAAATACATATAAAGAGATCAATGAATAAATGATGGAACAATGTTATAAATCAAACTTACTGGCACAACTGACTGTTATCTTTCCCAGTTCAGTAGCCACTTCCTGAAAGTTTGCTACTTGAATGACCTGTTCTTTTGAACTGGCTATTGCATTCAGCTCAGAAGCTGTTGCCTGACCTACTCCTACAGCGTAAATTGATATACCATACGACTTGGCTGCTGAAGCCTCCTGGGCAGTCAAAGCTGTATTCGAAGATTCGCCATCCGTGATGACAATCATTATCTAAGTCAGTAGAGTAAATGAGATATTACTGCTAACCTTTCTTTTTTAATTTATAAATTTAGCTTAATTTTCATTGTTAGTAGTACAGTAGTAGTATTTAGGATTATAATTTCTGTTATTATTATTATTGGTATCAGTATTAATAGGTGGTAGGAGCAATAATGGTAGTAGCAGTAGTAGTATTGGTGGTGGTATTGCTAATAGCAGTAGCACTGTTAGCACATAGTATATTGGAATAGTAGTAGTAGCAGTAGTATTTCACAGATGTTGGGTTCAGTAACACTTAAAATCATCTGTAAATCATTATTTATTAATTATATTTTTTGGTAATTAAATATTTTAAATAAGACAACTGTTTTAAATTTAAACATGTTACAGATTGCTAATTTAAAAATAAAAGATTATAATTTATATGCAATTTATTAAAATGAAAATATTTCTAACAAATCTTGTTTTGTAACATAATGACTTATAAATTATTTTTTATTATTAATATTTCAACCAGACGTGCAATTAAATAACTTCAGAAAATAGCATTAATTAAAACATTAATTTTGCTGTTTAAACATAAACTGTTACAAATGTATTCTCTACCTGGGTGGCTACGTTTCTCGTGTCCTGTCTAATCATTTCAGTGGCAGCCTTGATACCTAGCCAGGTGCTTGTTCCTCCATTAGGATAGGCCAGGCTTTGAATGGATGTTCTGTATGAATTGATGTCTTTGGTCAATGTGATATTGGCATTGAGAACATGGCTGTAGAGAACAAGTCCCATTGAAACATCACTGCTGAGAGTGTACAGGTTTGTAGCTAATCCATTCAGAGCATTTTTCACTTCATTGTTGAAGATAGTCCGGCCTATACTAAACGATCCATCCAGGACAATTACAATGTCAATTGTATTTTGACACACTGAAAGGTTAAAAAATATAATCAATTTGCATTCAGAAAATCACACATAGTATTTATATAAATATATTTTTTTAATAATGTTTTATATATATACAGATTTATATATATATAAAATTATAAAATGATTAAACATTATTAAACGTCATCATTAAATACAAATATGAAAAATAAATATACACACACAAACTCACACAGACACACACACACACATTAATATTTCCTAATGAATCATAATATAAATACTAGGTGTGTGCAGATTTATACACACACTCACACACATCTCAAGCCCAATATATGATAAATATATAGGTTACCTGTAGGACACTTCAAAGGTAAGAAAACCTTCAGCAGATTACTGATGCTGTTGTCAGTGAAGGTACTGAGAGACCTGACATTGCTAGAGACACCAGAAGCAAGAGGAGAGAGATTAGCCACACTGAGGACTTTCTTGAAAGGAAGACCTACAACATACACATCGGCACCAGTGTTTCTCATCTGTGTCGTTATCGTTGCACTGTTTGCTGTTGAGGGCTCGGTTGCTGTGAAGATGAATACCTTGGAGCCTCTGGTTATCATACCAGGCAGTGTCTCCATCACCTGATTCCAGAAAAGTCCAATGTTCTGAAAGCCTGCTCCATTGATAGCATTAATCACAGCATTCAAATCAGAGTTGAGGCCTATCACCATTTTTGCTGCATTTCGTCCAGCAAGATTCATCCCTATGGTGATGTAGCTGGCACGTCGTATGGACGATGATGGTGATGTAGAAACAGCTCTCAAGTAAGAGATGATCTGATCATTGATTCTGCGGAAAGCAATCCTTCCATTTACACTAGTCCAAGCACTTGATCTCATCAACTCAGATTCATCCACGATGAAGAACACATCATATGGGCAACCTGAAATAACAATATGGATATTTTAGTGTGTGTGTGTGTGTGTGTGTGTGTGTGTGGATGCTGTCTAGATAATCACACACACAAAAACAAATACACACACACAAACACACACACACACACACACACACACACACACACTTATTCAGATTGGAATTAAAAAAATGAAAAATATTATGTTAATTAAGGATCAAACAAACTAACAAATAAATTAAACTAACCCGTAGTTGGACAGTTAACATTTGTATTACAATTCTCTAAGTAATTCTGAGTGCTGGATCCAGGACAGGTCTTTCCTCCGTTTGCAGGGCTGGGGTTTGTACAGAATCGTATGTCGTATCTTGTTCTTTTACCAGTGCCACACGTCACACTGCAGGGTCCGTATCTGTCAAGCTGCCAGTTAGTCCAGCCACCATCAACTGTACACAGAACAATATCAACAGTGAAAGCAATGTCTGTTACTAATATAAAAATATGAATGTATACGTATGTGTGTGTGTGTGTGCATAGATGCTGTCTAGATAATCACACACACAAAAACACAAACACACACACACACACACACACACACACAGTTATTCAAATTGGAACAAAAAAAAAAAATATTATTTAAATTAAGGATCAAACAAACTAACAAATAAATTAAACTAACCCGTAGTTGGACAGTTAACATTTGTATTACAATTCTCTAAGTAATTTTGAGTGCTGGATCCAGGACAGGTCTTTCCTCCGTTTGCAGGGCTGGGGTTTGTACAGAATCGTATGTCGTATCTTGTTCTTTTACCAGTGCCACACGTCACACTGCAGGGTCCGTATCTGTCAAGCTGCCAGTTAGTCCAGCCACCATCAACTGTACACAGAACAATGTCAACAGTGAAAGCAATGTCTGTTACTAATATAAAAATATGAACGTGTGTGTGTGTGTGTGTGTGTGTGTGTGTGTGTGTGTGTGTGTGTGTGTGTGTTGCCTGTGACATAATCTTTAAAATAATTATACAAATTTTGTCATATTTTACTATAATCACAACACATACATAAAAAATTCACACACATGATGCTATATACATATGCACACAAACATAAATATATACAAAACATACAGACACATATATACACACACACAAACATGAACAGACAGAAATGTACACACATCCAGACACATACAAATATATGTCCTGAGAAAATATAAGCATTAACTAAACTTTAAACACAATCTTGATAACAATATGCATTTGTAAAATAATATTTAAAGAATATTTTTAATAATGTCAATCAGAACAGTTTTAGTAATGTTAAAACAAACAACAGCACTAATCAAAGCAAAAAATGACATTATAAAAATAAGAAACAAAAAATAACATGCAATTGTTCAAACCAAAATCATTAATGCAAATAATGACAAATATAGGAATACAAATGCAACTTAATAAAAATGAAAAATTGCCATGCATACATGCATAATAAAATAAATAGTCAGGGCCAGATTAGGCTAATATGTAACAGGTTACATAAATGTTAAAAAAAGAAAGAATATATACTATCATTAATATAAAAACATATTATTTGATATCATCTACTACAATAGGCAGATAAATTGATAAAGCTGTTTATGTTTCAATATCGGTATTACTTAGTTATATTAATTTGAAATGTCAAAAGAACAAAAACTACAATGTAAAGGTTTCTGTCCATACATTTAACATTAGATAATTTGCTGATGATAAAATTAACATCTATTTCCGATCTCTTTAGATTAAGTCTGTTCTCATCATGGAGCTAAACAATGCAGGTCCCACAGACTGTGTTATTAGGATAACCTGTCCTGACTATAGCATGGAATATAGCATATACTTTGTCTCAAAGCAATACACTTCATACATAACAAATAAATAATACCAAAAATGTAATAAATAAATAAATAATATAACATGCGTAAAATATAACATGCAATAAAAAATTTTTAATATAAATATATATAATGTTTTAATTAATACAAATGAAGATGTTATTATATAAATAAGGTAAAGAACACAAATGTTAAAACAGCTCAGTTAATGTAAAATTGAAATGGTAAAAAAACTCAGTTAATGTAAAAAAGAAATGTTAAAACAATTCAGTTAATGCAAAAAGAAATGATAAAACAATTCGGTTAATGTAAAAAAAAATGATATAAGAACTCTGTTAATATAAAAAAAGAAATTATAAAACAACTGAGTTAATGCAAAAAAGAAATGATAAAACAAATGAGTTAATGCAAAATGAATAATAGAGCAACTCGTTTAATGTAAGAAAGAAATTATAAAATAACTGTTAATAAAATAATTGTTAATAAAACATAACAGCTGCTACGAAAAAAGAAGTGTTATACGAATAATTTCAAGTACTTGGACATGGAGACAAGCCACAGTCATTGGCAGTTCCAGTGGTTTTACTGGATCCGACACAAAACTTTCCACCATTTTGAGGTGGTGGGTTGTTACACTGCCGCACCTGAGTGTACTGTCTGCTGCCCCCACCACACGACACAGAGCAGGGCCCGTAAGTACGAGCTCCCCACGCTCCCCACTGGCCATCTACAGCTGTAACAACAGTTCACTTTTCTAAGTTTATAATCTCCACATTATTTTACAGCTTTTCTTTTTCTTTGCATTTTTTTAACTTAGTATTTTCCAACATAGCAGAACTGTGAATATTATACCATAGTAAAGAAAAGAAAAGGAAATTTGATTTAATTATATAGACATCTAATCAACATATTGCAAAATATGAAATTTTCATTAAAGACAAGCATACAATGACTAAATTAATGAGAAATATCTTTATTTAGTTGAATGGAAACTATTTTTTTTTTTTTTTGTTTTTTCCTCAGAAGAAAACAAAGATTAATGAGCTTGGGACACTAACTGGATTAGTAATAATTCAGTAAGAATATTACTGATCCCGGACTGGGCAGACACTGACATATGAATAAAATGATATGTAAAATAAGATATAATAATAAATAACCATAGGAAGATGAAATAATCAAAAGTAGAAGACAAAAATAAGAAAAACAAATTGAAAAAGAAAATGGAAATAAAAAATAACAACAATAAAAGTAAACAGATGAACCAATAATAATAATAATGATAATAATAATAATAATAATAATAAATAATAACATTAATAATAATAATAATAATAACACAATTTTCCACAGGTGTTAAAAATTTTGTTAGATCACATCTATTCTGAAGGACTAATAATAAATCTACCTCTTGGACATTCGACTTTGACAAACTGTTCAAGAATTGGTTTGATGCTGTTGTCAGTAAACGTTGAAAGGATTCTGATGTTGCTCACAGATGAAGCTATAGGCAAAAACCCTTCTGTTGTTAGTACCCTCCGGAACGGAAGACCAATCGCAAAAACTTCGGCCCCCATGTTTCTGAAAGCAGCACCGACATTTGTTCTGTCTCCAGCTGCCACTTCAGACGCAGCAATGACAATAACTTTAGAAGCTGCAGTGATCATGCTGGGTAGACTGTTTATAACTTGAGGCCAGTTCAGAGCTATGTTCTGAATCTGAATACTGTTTATAGCCTGAATGACCGAGTTCAGATTGGAGGTGAGAGAGATCACTTGTCGTGCAGCTTTCCGTGATGCAAAATCCATCCCAATAGTAATGTACGCGACTCTGGTTACACCAGAAGATGTGGCAGAGTTCAGTGCTTGCAGATATGCTATAATCTGATCATTCACTCGTTCATATGCTTTGCGTGTTGCAGAAGCAAAAGATGAGGAGCGCATCAGCTCTGATTCATCTACCACAAATATGACATCAAATGGGCAGCCTCAAATAGAAAATGGCATGAAAAATTGAGAGTATAAAACAATTTTGAAGATATGGACAACACTGAATATAAAATGGATATTATAAACAACTGAACAAAATGGGTATAAGATAATATTTAAATGTATGAGGTTAAAAAATACACTGGCATTACAAACAATTAAAAATGAAACACTGAAGCCTGAAATAGAAAATAGCCTACTGTCAGTCAAGAGAAAATGGATACATAATGAAGTTAAAATAAGATATTTCTTTTGACTGACTCAAACAGAAATTGTCAGTTTATAATAATTTTTTACTAAAGACAAACACTGAGATAAAAAAAATAATGACTTTATATAAAATTTAAACTATATTTCTTTGCCATACTTATTTGAAAAGAAATATGATACTGTATGAGCAGTATCTTATAGAAAATGTCAAAGTTAAAATAATCTTAAACATATGGAGAGAAATGGGTATCAGATTTTTTTTTTTATATTATAGCCACAAATAGAAAAAAAAAAAAAAATAAAATAAATTACTTTAAAATAAAATGAATGAAAACTATTTAAAGAATAAAATAAGGTAGGGAAAATATCAAAAACAGTTTAAAATAATACAATAATTGTGTGAACAATAAGAGGATTTCTTTATAATCTCTAGGATTTTTCAGGTGTGTGTGTGTGATCATGGTTTCTCTATAAACATTTAACATTTACTGCAAGAAGCAAGTTGGAACTGTATTGCTGTAGGATTCCTCTATTCTCTTCTGTTTCAGACACAATTTGAAATCTTCACATTCATTCCATTTTGATGACTTCAAATTACTTATATTTAAAAATTAACAAACATATTTCTGCTTATAATCAGTTATACAAAAAAAGCAACAAATGTATACAGGAACATACACAAACATATAAATACACAGAGAAACACAAACACAAACACACACCCACATGTAATTGTATATAAATTTATTTTAAAATTATAATTAATTGTTTTTCAGTCAAATGAATTTAAAAGCTAACACAGCGTTACATACAAATGATATATAAAATAAAATATAATAATAAACAACAATAGCAACAACAAAAAGAGGAAGATGAAATAATAATAATTAAAAAGTAGAAGACAAAAATAATAAGAAAAAGAAAATGGAAATAAATAATAACAACATTAAAATTAAAAAGATTAATTCATATACTTCATGCAAATAAATATAAATAACACTTCTGAAATAATATACAATTTTACCCAGACAAATGCATAAATAACATAAACATTCTGTTATAAATGTACAGTTGTATCCATACAAATATACAAATCGTTTCGTTTCGTTTTTAACAACAGTAAATAATATACAGTTCTATCCACACACTCACACACACACACACTGAAACTGAATTATCGTTCTGAAACTAAATTCATATATTTTTGTACTCATGCATAAACACATATAAATAACATTTCTGAATAAACAATTGTAACCATAACAAAGACAGAAACTGCATTAACATTGAGAAACAAAATACAAGTGTATCCAAACAAACAAACACAAATGTATAACTTAATATATAATTTAGATTTTATAAACTATATGTTCCCTTCCTCTTGCATAACAAATTTTGATACTGTTTTAAGTAGCATTTACAAACTCAAGGCTTTCTTACATGGAGCAGAATATAAATTTCAAAACCACTGACTTAAGTAAACTTTTGAAAATCAAACATTTTCCCCTTACCTGCAACAGGACACAGATCTCCACTGCATGCCTCATTGACTATCTTTGTTGTGTCTCCTGGGCAGGGCTGTCCACCTCCCGAGGGTGGAGGGTTTGTGCAAGTTCTGGTGTAGGTAACAGTCCGCCTACAGTTCTGTTGACAAGTTGCTGGTTGTGCTACCCAAGCTGTCCAGCCTCCATTTACTGCACCTGCAAATTTTATTTACGCATTCGTTGTAAAAATTATTGTATATATTTGTTTAGTTATAAATTCTTTTTATTTATTTATTTATTTATTTATTATCATTACCATCATCATCATAATCATCATTATTTCATATATTTATCTTCATCATCATCATCACCATTATTTATTTACTTATTTATTTATTATATTATATTATCATTATCATCATCATCATTTATTTATTGTTTATTTACAATCTTACCACATGGAGTGAATGTATCGCAGACAAGAGTGAAATTGTTGGTCGCAAGTCCCTCACAGGTCTTCCCAGAACCCTGAGGTACAGGATTGTTGCAGACACGTCTCATAAACACCCAGGTTGTTCCTCTCCCACAAGTCACACTGCACTTACCAGAGCTTTGGGTTTCCCACCTACTCCACCCTCCATCAACTTGTAAAAGAAAAACATCCAGATTTTATGTGTTGATAAGCATATAGACAGTAGACAGATATCAACTTGTAAAAGAAAAACACCAGATTTTATGTGTTGATAAGCATATAGACAGTAGACAGATATCAACTTGTGAAAGAAAAACACAAGCACATAGAAAAGTAGATAGATAAATAATCATAGTAACATGTTTTTTTAGTTTTGTAAAAAATCAACTTTCCTATCACCTGGCAGGTAAAAAGAGCCTAATTAATATAGCAAGTAGGTAAATAGTAACAGTCTAGAGTATAAAACATTAAGTCAAAAACTAGAAATAATTAAACACTGCACAATTCTACTGGAGATTTACATGCTGATGCAGGTAATGGGAAAATTGATTGTTAATGTAGCTGCATAGACACATTAATTTTACATTCATTGAAAAAAATTAATTTATTAATTTAAAAAACATTTATTGTTTATGTTTGAATAATATGTATTTTATTTTATAGATATTCTTTTTAGTCTAAATGAAACTGCATAAATTGTCAAATTTTTGAACTGAGAGTAGACATTAAAAAAAAAGGTTTATTGTAAATTCTCAACTGTGTTATATATATAAGTCACCGGTTGACATTATAAATAGTTGATAAATACTGATCATTTATTACAAACAGTTGTGTGGTGTGTGTGTTTTCTGATATATGTAATATAATTCTCTACAGAACAGCATCTGAATATATATATTTGTATAAAGAAATTGTAAATTGTCTTGTTTGTGTGTGTGTGTGTGTGTGTGAAATGTGAGATCATTTTTATTGCGCTGAAAGTAAGGGATTGCCATGCAGTGTGATAATGCATAGTTATGAGATTGTGACGTTGAATTGGTGATGCACAGTTGATTATAATTATTTTTATAATTGTGCTATTGAGCATGTATCTGTTTTTGAAGAATTAAGATAATATTTTAAAAAGTTGCATGTTTAAATATTTGTAGCAGTCATTGAAATTCATGTGCAATAATTTAGCCACACAGTGTCTGCTACAGTAACCTTGATTACACAGGCATCATAAGTAGCAGAGGAATTGGATTGCATCCCTTTGAAATGCCGGAGAAGGTAATTTGTAAATATGACATTCGTCACTTTGGATTAGATCTATTTTGTTTATGGACAAGACACGTGAACTGCTGATCCCAAAAGTGCAAAACAGTGGCGTGACAGCCAGTCTAAATAAACTGCTGATGAATGGCAGGTGAACTTGTTGTAAGCAGTAAGTGATGGCAGGCCCACCATCTCTTACAGTATGTAGCGAGACCTCTGATAATATTACTTGCAGACAGATCTATTAGAAACTATTGTATGGTGTGTTCTATACAGAACAGCAGCAAGTATGTTGAATTTTGGAATTATAGAGAAAATGAGTGAAATTATAAATGGTCGATACAACTATTATATGCAGATCTATTACAAACTACTGTATGGTGTGTCTGTGTTCTATACAGTTTTGGGTTTG
The DNA here is from genome assembly GCA_012295275.1 of Chrysomallon squamiferum. NCBI lineage: Eukaryota > Metazoa > Mollusca > Gastropoda > Neomphalida > Peltospiridae > Chrysomallon > Chrysomallon squamiferum. The sequence continues at coordinate 26,126,831 of CM022677.1, forward strand.
TTGATACAGAAAATGAGTGTAATTATAAATGGTCAATACATACTATTACTACATGCAGGCATATTACAAACTCTGGTGATGTTCTGCGTCTCAATGCCATAACATGGACTTCCTCCATTTTGTGGTGCTGGGTTGTTACAAAATCGCCTCTGAAAAGCCGACTGTAAACCAGAGCCACATGTCACACTGCAGCCACCCACTGACTGATCCACCCAGCTGTTCCATTTACCATCCACTGAAATCACACAACAACTCAGTCAGCAAAGAAAGCAACAAACAAAGCCAGAAATAAAGGAAATTGGAAAACATTAAGCACAGAAGGACATATGTGTGTATGTGTGTGTGTGTGTGTTGTTGTGTGTGTGCATATCTGTGTATGTGTTGGTGTGTTCTGGATGTGCTCTGAGAGAGAGAGATAAACAGACAGTCAGAATCAGACAAACAGAAATGAGATAGTCAGACAGATCTACAGACAGACAGACACTCACATGGAGCATCACAGATTACAGCCTGGTACTTCAAGACTCCTGAAGGCAAATCATCAAAGGTTGTCTTAATGTTAATGTTATTCTGGCTAGAAGCAATCTGACTCAGTTCTGCCTGGAAGTTCTGCAGAGACAATGATGATGGCCTGACACCCACAGCAAACATTGATATCCCAGCATTCCTTGCTCTGGATGCAGCAGTAGCAGTTTCAGTGGGTGATGTTGAAATACCATCAGTTACAAAAATTATTATTCGTTGATTTCCACTGACAAACCCTCTGTCCAACATGGCCTTTGCTTCGTTAATCCCGAGATGTGCATTTGAGACTCCACCTGGATAGGAAAGAGCATTGATACGACTGGCTACGTTCTGGTCATTAGTGAGCTCAATAGCTGCTTGGGCAGCGGTACCAAACACCACAACACCAAATCTGGAAGTAGCTGCAGTTCCTTTCGTTATAGAGACAAACTGTGAAACAGCCGATTTAATCTTTTGCCAGTTTGTAAATGTGACAGTCTGGGATCCATCCAACACAAACACAATGTCTAGATTCTTCTTACACTCTGAAATAACAAACACTTTTATTAGTTACCACAATAAAACATCACATCCAACACAAACACAATGTCTAGATTCTTCTTACACTCTGAAATAACAAACACTTTTATTAGTTATCACAATAAAACATCACATCCAACACAAACACAATGTCTAGATTCTTCTTACTCTGAAATAACACTTTTATTAGTTACCACAATAAAACATCACATCCAACACAAACACAATGTCTAGATTCTCAAGTTAACAAATTTTCTTTAACAATACTTTATTTCTCTAGTTACCAACCCAATTAATAATATTTAATGTCTCTAGAGTTACACTTTCTTTAATGATACATATTTCTTTTAATTACCATTTCCAGTTAACAATACTTACTTTCTGTAAATTACATTTCATTTAATAATACATATTTCTTTTAATTACCATTTCCAGTTAACAATACTTACTTTCTGTAAATTACATTTCATTTAATAATACATATTTCTTTTAATCACCATTCTTACTTTCTCTACAGTTACACTTTCTTTAATGATACATATTTCTTTAAATTACCATTTCCAATTAACAAAACCTGCTTTCTGTATAATTACACTTTCTTTATTAATACATATTTCTTTTAATTACCATTTCCAGTTAACAATACTTACTTTCTGTAAATTACATTTCATTTAATAATACATATTTCTTTTAATTACCATTTCCAGTTAACAATACTTACTTTCTCTAGGTACACTTTCTTTAATATTACCAACATGATTAACATTAACAAAAAAATTTCTTTAATAATACTTTCTTCCTCTAGTTACCAATTCAATTAACAATACTTACTTTCTCAGTAATTACTTTCTCTACTGTTATTAACATTTACTCTCTCTCTAGTTACCAATACTGATTAAGATTAATATTAATAAATAATCAAAATGTTGCAATAAAGAAATGACACTAGTATTAGTTTACTTTCTCTACAATAATCAACAGGATAAAAAAAAAAATCAATAAAACAATGTTACTAATATTACTTTAAATATTACTTGCAACATGATGAAAACATTAAAAAATAAAAATTAATATTTTCATCATGCTTGTATTATTTAAAGTAGTATTACTATCACAAAGTAAGTTAATATTAGGATGACTGTTTTAATAACACTGAAATTAAAATCATTTGAATGTTGTCATTTTAACGGACACTGATACTAGTAATATTTACTTTTTCAAATAACTTACTTTCTTTACAGTTGCCACAAAAGAATGGACAACTGTCGTGCTTCCAGTTAGCAAAGTTTACACAGTTTTGTGCATTCTGTTGTTGAAGACAATACGATGGATCATTGTTTCTAGCTGGACAGTTTTCTGCAATCAAAAAATTAAATTATATTATTATCTGTATTAATTTATTAACACTGCAGTTTTAGTTTTAGTTTTGTACTTTGTTTTAAATCTTTCTTTTAATTGTAATTATAAGTAGTTTTATAGTTTTATTTTATATATTGTTGTTCTTCTTATTATTATTATTTTTACTGCATTTTTGTGTTTAATTATTATTTATTATTATTATTCTTATCTATCTATCTATCTATCTATCTATCTATATATAATTTTTTTTTTTTTTTTTTTTTTTTTTTTTTTTTAAAAATCCTTTTTAAAACATTATATTCTTTAGTCATTTTATCAAAAAATAAGCAACAAACACAAATATATTTAAAATATAAAGGTATTATCTGACTATGAAGCATAATGAATAAGATTCCATTTTCTAGATAGCATAATGCTTTTCTTTCTTTTTTGAATTAATTTTTAACAATTAATAAAATAAAATTAATTACAACTTACTGGTCTCACACTGATCCCCAGAATACAAGTTGTAACAGCGACAAGAACAAGTTGTTATGTCAAACGTGCCTCCATTGAAACACACTTTACCTTTACAGTCTAGAAAAATAAAAACATGGTTAGCATTATTCAGAGTAAATTATTCATCGTTCATTATGCCAGTAATGACAAATAATTTATGACAAATATATATATATATATATATATAAAAACCATGACAAAATATACATATACATACATAACAGACCCATACTACATATATAAACCATGTCAGGAAAAAGCAATATTCATTGTAATTATTCATAAGTCTTTATATTAATATTTTACAAACACATACACAGTTTCCCACATACAAAATGTGCTTACTATATATTTACATTATCATTTATAACTGTATTAAATAGTTTTAAATTTTCTTCAAAGAGTTTCATGAATTAGTATACACACACACCAAAGAAACATGTGTTTAAAAAATACATTAAAAATATAAAATAATTTTTTGTCCAAGGTTAAATAATTTTGCAGAAAAAAACCCCCAAAACTGTCTTACAAGAAAAGCTAGAACTACGAAATTTAATTAAATTTTAGAAATGTGATTCCAAAACCCACCAAAACCCAACAAATTGCTGCCAAGCTTCAAGTGAAGAAACCTACAAATATCAACCTAATTTTTGAAATTTACTAAGGTTTAAAATTAATTAAAGATTTAGTCTATTGGTATGTCTGCCTAGAGTTAGATTATATAACTGAAATTTATTAACATCAGTTGATACCTACTGATGAACAGATAATAAATTATCTTCTTTCAGTCAGGTAAAAAGTAATTATCAATGTATATTAAATTAAAAAAACTGATATATAGAATAGTGTTTATAAAAACCTGATGGTTACTTGAAAAACACAGTATAAAAAGAAACACTTACCACAGAGGTTTCCCTGTCTGTTGAGTGCAGGACACGTGTTACAGCCTGATCCAGTACAGTAAGGTATGTAAGGGTTTCTATTACCTTGACTGATAAATAACAATAATAATAATAGTAATAATAATAATAACAATGGTAATAATAATAGTAATAATAGTAATAATAATAATAATAATAGTAATTAATAATAATAATAATAATAATAATAGTAATAGTAATAATAGAAATAAATTATAATAACAATAACCATATCAACAACTATAATACAAAAGCAACAGAAATAACAAAAATCATGTAACTAATTAGAGCTTTAAAGCAAAGGGCTGAAACTAAAATTATATAGAGCAAACAAAATTTATAATGTGTAATGATGGCAAAAATAAAATATCATTTCAGAATACCATTTAAAATAGTGGTATAAGATAAATTTTATTGTCTTCGAAAATATAAAAATAATAATAAAATAATTAATAAATAAGATAGCAAAAATTCAAAAAAAGTAAAATAAAAAGAATGGGAAAATACTGTCACTCTCTTGCATTACAGTTTATAACCAAAGCATATGGTGGCATAAGCCCCATAAATGCTCCTATAGCCAAACTACAAGTCAAAGGCATCAAACAAACAATGAATCAGTTTTGAAAATACTGAATACCAATCTAAGCTAAAACCTTCTATCTGATAAAAACTTGAATATTGTTTTAAGTTTCTTATTTCAGTTTGCAAATCCATCAATGAAGCCTGCTGCAAAGATAAGAAATTTACCTACTGCCACCTTAATTTACTGCACCATTGTGTACATCTTTGTGTGACACACACACACACACACACACACACACACACACACACACACACATACATATATGAACAAAGTGCCTGTGTGTTTCTCTACATGTTGTTAATGTCCGATTTAATGATGTGTATATGTTTGTACACATGAGAGGAGAGTGCATGTTTCAGTGCATTTTCTTAATGTGTTATTTAGATATGTGTATGTTTCTTAGCACACGAGAGTGGATGTGTATGTATGTGTGTTTTTGTGCATGTTAATGTGTGATGTAGATATGTGTTTGTGTTTTTGCACATAAGAGTGCATGAGAATGTGTGTGTGTTTCTGTGCCTGTTTTAATGTGTGATTTAGGTATGTGTATGTTTCTGTGCACATGAGGGTGCATGTGTATGTGTTATATGTCTGTGTGAATCACAAACTTTTAACAAAAACTGAATTTAATTAAATTGCTGCATAATTTGTGAAATATGATCATTGAAAAGCTGATTTTCGCCATAAAAATATCAAATTATATTAAAACCAGAAAAATAAAATATTGTCTAAGCATTAGTACTAATTATGCTATAATGATAACAAAATCAACTAGAGCTAAAAATAACAAGCTGTTTAGCAATATTAATAAAACAACAATACCTTGTTGAAAAAAATATTTGTCTACAAAAACAGAAATTAAATGTTGAATGTATTTAATCTTTGAACAGTTGGTAATGTCATCTAATGGAAATTTTTTTGATACAGCACATTAAACATTTGCTAGAACTAATTTACTGTCTTCAGTATTACATACTTGGTAAGTAGGTGAGTGTGTGCAGCTGATGATAAAAAATGTTTACTCTATCAGAAGTGGAAAATATGCTGCCATTACCTAGACAACACAAACTGTTTTATTTCTGTATATAGTGGAAAAATTAAATTAGAACATGATTATGAAATATGCTCCTGTTTGTTGTAACTCAGTACTGTGACTGCTGCAAAAGTCTTGGTCACTAAGTGCAAGTCAAAAGGTTGAGCAACTTCATTTCAGGAATAGCAGTTTAAATGATGTACCTTTAAGCAACTGTCCTTAACATTTACACTTCTGTTTTCATCAGATGTTGTAGACAACATTATTTGTTTCCATGATTTGACTTTAATCGTATCTAAATTTAATCTGGTAAATGATCAAAAACCTAACTTTATATTTTGACGTCATTAATAACATTTTTACTATACTTGTAGATGTAATAAAATTATATTATCAAACCTATATGCTATAGCCCAAGGACTTTTAAAATATATTATTATAATATTCAGACTACTCAAAGTAATGGATATCGATTTTCTAAACTATAAATAAATTCTGCTGAAAATTTCTAACATGGTATTGTTTTAAACAGCTGACTTCAAATTACCAAATAATATAGTTATTATATTGTCAGTCACTCAAACTGTGAACTGATGATTGTATATGTATATGTAGTGAATCACTCAAAGTGCAGTTGCTCACAGTCACTCAAATGTATTGTCATGGAAAAATGTATAATCCTGAATTAAATTTAAAATAAAATATTACTTTACACTGATTTAAGAATTAAAATGTTATTTCAAATACTGAAGATGAATCAACAAAAAGCAATAATGTTAAATGAAAATAAAATGTAACCATAGTGAAACAGAAATTTGAAATTCAAGTAAGAAATATGGAAAATGGAAAAATATTAATTTCAAATTATAGTAGATGAAAGTTAATTATATTAAAATATAATATATCTGCACAAAAATCATAATTAAAAAGCACCTACCCCACTGCATAGTTACAAATAAAAAAACGTCCATTTCCAGTGTTAGTACAGTCTGCTTTCCCACAACCAATTCTTGCAGTTATATTCCAAGCAATCTGTAAAAAATAAATTCATAGTAATATATTATATCAATTTATAACTAACACATTATTTTACATAAAACATCTATAGAAAAAGACTGATTATCATTAATTTAAAGAGATTAGAACCCAAGAATTTACTTTGCTAAACAAAAATAGAAACTGCATATATGTTTATATGGGGTTTTTTCTTAGTACATTTGTTAACATAATATTAATTTCAGAAAATACTGCAGTTTGTTTTATATGCAGGACTTAAATTTTATATTATTAGTTAACAAAATGTACATGCTAAAAACTATACAAATTTCAATAATTTGTCAGTTTTTATATCATCAGTTATTAGTGGTATATTCATCAATTTATCACTGCATTGAATTCTAGTTCAGTAACTAATTACAAATTTACCAATTACTGGTAACTTACCTGAGTGTAGTGGGAAACCTGTCCACCAGTGCTGCCAACACCAAACCGAAAATTCTTCACCTCATCATACCAGGCATTAATTGCAGCAACGTCAATTATGTTTAGAGCCGCATTCTGACCAATATATACATTAGGGAGACCTAAAATAAAACATCACCAACATTATCACTGTATTTATTTAATTACAAACCAAAATTAGCTAAGTTTAAAAAAAAAGTATCATTAATATTATCATCATTCTGTACATTTATTTATTTTGTGATAGAAAAGAGCACTAACATTTTGTATATTTATTTGTTCTAATGTCTGTTTAAGTTTGTCAGAAGAGAATGCATACAATGATGTCAAAGGATTCCATTTATTAAGAAGTGGTGTTTTCAAAAGATCCGTTACTAGATTTTTTTCGTATTCTTTATTTAAGATCAGCTATAGAAAAATAAAGAAATAGCTCTATAAAATCAAAAAAATTATTTAAAGCTTATATTTAAAAAACAAAAATGTAATTATACTTTATAAACTAAATTTTTATTGACTAAAGCCAGGAATAAAATATATATGAAAATAATTTAGTTTACATAAGTATTTGAAATATACAGAAATGTATATATATATATTAAAAAACAACAATAAATATACAGAATATAGAATAAATGTATACATTTCAATAATAAATTAAAATAATAAATAAACCAAATTTCATTTAGTCAAGGCTAATTTAAACTGTTTATTCCTACAAATGTTTATAATGCTTAGAAATAGAAACTGCATAACTTCACGGGTTATTATATATATATAATATATATATATGTGTGTGTGTGTGTGTGTGTGTGTGTGTGTGTGTGTGTGTGCGTGTGTGTAAATTTCTATATATATATATATATGGATGGGTAGTTGAGCGTCAGTCTGTCAGTTATGTATATATGTATGCATATGTATACGTGTCCTGTGGTTTTAATATATACATACTGTTAGCAGTACGGTTTCTGTAATCATCATGCCCTCTTGTACACTGAGCAGCCCATTTTGCTGCAATTGTGGCAAGTTCATCATCCCAGTACTAAAGTAAATAAATAGCAAATATTTACTATAATTTAGAATATCACAGAATTATATAGGATCCATGTTACTTGTAATCAAATGCAGACTACTGGCGATTAAGGTTGTTCAAATTTTGTTAGATTGTTCGGATTTAATAATGAAATTTATGTAAGATAAATAATAATTTAAAAACCAGGATACTGCAGTTAATAAAAATACTAAACCTTATTCTAAAGTAAATATATTAGTTATCCTTTATTGAAAGAAATTCATTATCCAGTTACAAATAATACTTTAAAAAAAAAAAAAAAAAATAATAATAATAATAATAATAATAATAATAATAATAATAATAATGATAATATCTCCTCCAAAACATTGATTTGCATTTATTATAATAAACGAGCATTCAAAAACGAGATTTTTTACGAATTACATGTCCGATAATAAAAATTATTACTAATATGTTACACCCAAACAACAGACGCCCAGTTTTTTCTTTCATAAATGACAATCTGAAATCTTTCAGATATGACTAAATCACCAGATAAAAAACCTGTGATGCATACAAACATACTTCGTTTCAATTTTGACAGCAGACGTGAAAGTGCAGACGTAACATTTTCTGCGCATGTCGAGCGGAAATAAGTTTTATATTTATGTTTTAATTTTTTATTATTATTATTATTATTATTAATATTATTATTATTATTATTTTATTATTTTGTTTTTTTTAAAGTTTATTATTATTTATTTATTATTGATACTATAATTATTTTAACCGGAATACTTATTTCTTATTATCTTTTTGTTGTTGTTGTTGTTTGTATTGTTACGTACACATATGCACGCACAAATTTACCTTTTCCTCGTAAAAAAAAAAGTATTTAACTTTCAAAAAGTAGTGCATCAATGAAATTAATGATAACAACAGCAACAACAACAAAAATGATGATAATAATAATAAAAAGAAAAAGAAGAAGAAGAACAACAACGAAAACAACAGCAATAGTAATATATGGAATAATAAACAGTAGATTATACTGTTATTAGTACTAATAATATTAATAACAAGAACAATAACAATATTATACCATCTTCTGCATGCCGGCAGCCGGAGGACTGACGCCATTTCTTAGTTCGTTGTGTCTGTCTAAGAAAGCTTGTTTTTCTGCCTCGGTTAACTGCTGGATCACCCCTCTGTCTTGTAGACACATGGTATGTGTGGACGGGTAATCCGAGCAAGTCTGCAACAAATAAAAACAAAAAATTAAGCACGTAGCATACACACAGTTAAAAATAATCACTCATAATCACACCCACATGCATGTTTATATTCATATTAATTTTATTTGCCTTATAGATTACCTAGAATTGGCTTTTCCTTTTAATTATTATTATTATTATTATTATTTTTTATTTTTTTTTTTTTTCCTTTTTTTTACCATTTTATTATTACTCCATTTTCATCATACTTTATTGCATTTTACTTAATATTATTTTTAAAATTAATTAATATATTTATTTATTCATTTATTCATTCATTTTTTTTTGTTTCAGTTTATATTTTTAATTTACTATTTTTTTTAAATTATTATTATTGTTTGCTGTAATTAGTAATATGGAAATAACATATTTTAAGATATAAATAAAAAATGAATAAATAATAAGAATTAAGAATATGTACGACTAATAATAATAATAATAATAATAATGAATAGGTGAATAATCATTCCAGCTCTCAAACTGTTCTGAATAGGCTATATTTCCCTCTATTCAAGAATATTTACTCATCTTAGTATAAATAGTTACACAAACTAATTGTGGATAGCGATCAGAAACCTTATAACTAAGCCGATAGACGATTTCAGTTCGCTCTGTAATGAAGTAGATAATGCAAATACCCTTCGTGATGCGACCTGTACCGCTTATGTTCAAAGCCTGAGTAACTGTTGATGTTTAGTCCTAAATAAACCTGATTTAAAGAAAATTAATATTTGTCATACTCACCAAGGCCCGCTTCTTTCGAACCAGTAGCCTGCTTTCATCTTCAACCGTGCCTGGAAGTATTACAGAAAATAACGATCGTAAGAATAACAAGAACAACAGTAATAATAATAATAATAACAATAATAATAATAATAATAATAATAATAATAATAATAATAGCAAAAACGATGACGACGACAACAACAACAACAGTAATAAAAGCAAAAAAAAAAAAAAAAAAAAATAGTGAGTACAATGACGAAAAAATCAACAGAAATAATAATAATGATGATGATGATGATGATGATGATGATAATAATAACAACAACGACGACGACGACTACAACAACAACAACAGTAATAAAAGCAACAAAAATAAAAATAGTGAGTACAATGACAACGAGAAAATCAACAGAAATAATAATAATGATGATGATGATGATGATGATGATAATAACAACAACAACGACGACGACTACAACAACAACAACAGTAATAAAAGCAACATTAATAATAACACAAATAGTGAGGACAGTGACAACGACAAAATCAGCAGAAACAATAATTATAATAATAACAATAATAATAATAATAATAATAATAATAATAATAATAATAATAATAATAATAAACTATATTGCTATAAAACAGCTACTAACCCTATCTGGTTTTACTAGAGCTGCCACTATTACCATATTTTACTTTAATTAGTAAAACAGTCATTATCACCACTACAACTACTGATGCTAATGCTACAGCTACAACTACTACAACCACTACATTCTAGTACAATTTGTATAAAACTAGCGATTTGCATCATCATCATCATCATAGTCGTCATCATTTAATTATTACTATTACTGGAGTTGTTGTTGTTATTATTATTACTAATGTTGTTACTGTCATTAAAATCGTCATATTTTCATTATTATTAGCTCTGTTGTTTTTATTATCGTTATTATCATTATTATTATTGTTGTTGTTGTTGTTGTTGTTGTTGTTGTTGTTATATACGAAGAACAGAACAAAACGACAATAATATATATATATATATATATATATATATATATATATATATATATATATATATATATATATATAAAAAAAAAAAGAAGAAGAAGAAAGATAACTCTAGAACGAAAACCAGAATTATAAGAAGAAGAAAGATAACTCTAGAAAAACCAGAATTATAAGAAAAAAAAAAAAAAAAAGATTACAGAAAGAGCTAGCAAAACAACAAATGAACATAGGTGTGTATGAATGCGTATGGAAACTAGTACATCGATTGATCGCGCGATTGTCACGTGCTTGCGGGCGTGGCACCTTCATTGATAAACATTTATCTAGGGAAATGCAGTACCTAGGGCTCTTTGTAGAGTTGTATACACTTTACCCCAATCCAGTCTTACGACGAAAACGTATTGCTTTGTCAAACCGGTTTTTTTTTATGACTTCGTTACACATGAATACACTCAAAACTTACAGATAGCGAGCTTAACGCAACATTCTGTTTTCCCCACCCTGTTTCTGTTGCAGTTCGCCGTAAACACTGGGTGGGTGTAAACATATGTGTGATATGTCATTAGAATTATTTTCTACAAGTCGTAAAGTGTATTCGCTTGAAATCATTTGAAGGTGGAGCTGAGAAAAAAAAAAACCGGGACAATAAAATTAATGATGTGTTTGTGTGTGTGTGTGTGTGTGTGTGTGTGTGTGAGAGAGAGAGAGAGAGAGAGAGAGAGAGAGAGAGAGAGAGAGAGAGAGAGAGAGAGAGAGAGAGAGAGAGGTGATCAAAGAATGACAGCAAAAAATATCGAAAGACGGAGTGAGAGGGGAGCATAGACTGGTGAGACACACATATACTATTATTATTAATTATTATTATTATTATTATTATTTATTATTATTATTATTATTATTATATTATTATAGATAGAAAGACGGTAATGAGGGTCAGAGAGAAAGACACGAAGAGATGGAAAGAGAGAAAAAGAAGGCGAACGAGACACACAGAAGTGAAAGAGTGGTCGAGAGAGAGAGAGAGAGAGAGAGAGAGAGAGAGAGAGAGAGAGAGAGAGAGAGAGAGAGAGAGAGAGAGAGAGAGAGAGAGAGAGAGCGAGCTAGGAATGGCTGTTCATGCATGTAATATGTAGGAATATTAAAAGCTAACATAACGAGATTTAAAACATGTTAAGTGCCGACTGTAATCCGGTTTGAAACAAGATTATAACGTAACATGTCAATCCGGGTTTGTTTGTTAAACATTTCGTACACACATAGCCGGGTGTTTGATCCATGTACCTGACATAATTTATCAATCTACAGTTTTAAGTTCAAAAACTGTCCAACAAGAAAATTTATTTAGTTTTATTATTATTATTATACTGCACCTTCTTTTACTTAACTCATTATAATAACTGTTATATTAATTATTTGTAATATAAATGCTATTTCTAATTTTATCTCTTGTTTAATTATTTCTGATGCAGCTAATAAAACTTCTACATGTTCTTCGCTTCTGTCTCAGTTAATGCAACTAGTGCTTATACCAATACAATACTGTCAGGACTACTGCTGCTACTAAAGATATATCATAATAATAATAATAATAATAATAGTATACAGCTTTATAATTATTATTATTATCATCATCATTATCATTATTATCATTATTATTATTATCATCATCATTATCATTATTATCATTATTATTATTATCATCAACATCATCATCATCATCATCATTATCCTTATTATTATTATCCTTATTATTTTTATTATTACTATTATTATTATTATTATTACTGCAAAAACAGCAATTTCCCTTTAATGAAAACTGACTATTTGACACAAGCCAAACATTAAAATTAGTCAGAAATATAAAAAAAAAAAAAATACAAAATTGCGCATGAACAGACACTTACCTGTGACATCCTCGTCGTTGGCGACCTTCGCCAGCGCGGCAGACGTCGCCAGTAATGCCGTCGTCCAAATGACCAGCGTCAGCTTCATCTCAGCAGAATGTTACCTGCATTGAAACAACGACATTGCAGTTACACGTTCACCAGACGTTTGCTTCACTGACTTAGCGTATAAGCGTAATGCTATTACATACAGGCATGCTGTTTAAAAGACACCATTCTATGGCCAGTGTTAACATGTATTTATTAAGGAGCGGGGGAAAAATATGCAGAGCACAAATAAAAGCTGAGCCAGTCAGTTAGTGCGTTACGGTTTTTTTAAACTCCAGAAATTATAAATACGAATGTTGAATTGACACATATCTATAATTAATATAGCTCCAAT
>CM022677.1:26142543-26145043 GCA_012295275.1 Chrysomallon squamiferum
TTTTTTTTAGTATTTATTATCAGAAAAGATTGAGAGTGATTAACGGAAGAAAAGAACAAGCAATACCGGGGAAGACAATTTTCAGAAAAAACTGAAAAGAATCTTAGATAAGAAATTTAGCAAAGTCTCTCTCTCTGTCTCTCTCTCTCTCTCTCTCTCTCTCTCTCTCTCTCTCTCTCTCTCTCTCTCTCTCTCTCTCTCTCTCTCTCTCTCTCTCTCTCTCTCTCTCTCTCTCCACAGCATTGGAGCATATATATCTCAGTTATAGAAATGATTTATATAAATATATACACACTTTAAATATGAAATATGTATCATTATCATCTTAAGCATAGAAGTGATTTATATAAATATATACATACTTTAAATATGAAATATGTATCATATATCATCTCTATTATAGAAGTGATTTATGTAAATATATACATACTTTAAATATGAAAAGGTTCTGTCATATTGGGTACATAAACAGAATATTTTTAAAGTAAGCACAATAAAAAAATTGTGGTAATCTATCGTATCTATAGCTAATCCAATGTTTAAATGGATTTTTTAAATATATTAATAATTTTTGTTGGCAAAAGAATTTTTGCGAAATGTAAAATAAAACAAAATGTATTAAAAATTCCATCAGATAAAACCCCAACAAAACATGTGTGCAAAAAAAAAAAAAAAAAAAAAAAGAGATGTTTTGAGTAGAATTCCATTAGAATTTAATTATTTCAGTATCTGTTCCACTATACCTGAAATACACCCATAAATAATATTATTAACGTTTTAATATGCTTACCTATAAACAAAAAATAAATCGTAGACTCAGATACCAGTTAAAAAAACCCCACATAAAAACATTACAGTAGCCGATTCTTTCAAATAAAATGAGTAGATATAGCGTTATTAATTTCTAACAATGTGTGTACATATATATATATATATATCTATCTGACTCTACTTTCCACAAAGACTAAATCAAAGATAAATAAAACTGTGTCTCACCTGCTGACACTGTAGTTCGCTCGTAGTTCACAAACAGCCACTAACGGAGAGATAAACAGCAACTCGACAGTCCTGTGCGGCGTATAGACCCTGCGGCCTCGTTAATGAGTATCCGTAAGTGAAAACCGCCTTTTAAATCCTCCCAGAAAAAACTCCCAGTACAATCTAAAACAAACCGTACCCTGCGCGTCTTTTGAATGCTTATTTTTAAACAGCAATAACTGAAAGAGAGTTGAATAAAGAGAAGAGAAGAAATATATATGTGTGAGTATTTTCAAATACGCTTTTCCACGCCCACCGCGCTAGAACCGGTCAGGATGTGTCGTCTGCATTCTTGTACCCGTACACTTTGAATAAATTGATCACGTGACCCCTCCCATTAATACCCGGCCACCCGGTTCCTTTCAGGGCGGCTTGCAGCCCACCCACCCGTGACGGGTTGGTTAGAAGAAAGTTTTTTATTTATTTATTATTACTATTATTATTATGTTGTTGTTTTTATTTTTTTATCATGGTAATTAAGTTACACCCGATAGCGAACTCACTTTCGTTATTAACTTATGTTGCAATAAAATAATTTAAATATTTATTTATAAATATATATATATATATATATATATATATAATACATACACATTCATATATATATTTATGTATGTATGTATGTACATACGTATATTGATATGTGCGTGTGTGTGTAAATATCTATATCTATATCTAGATATATATATATATATATTTATATATTAATAATATGAATAATAATGGTATAATAATATAAGTGACGATGGTGATGATGATGTTAATGATGCATATTCCTCATATATACACGCGTTTGTCTGTATCAGTATATGTATCTCTATCTACTTATATACCATCAATATAGCTATTATACATATGTGTGTGTGCGTGTGTGTGTTTGTGTGTTTGTGTTTGTGTGTGCGTGTGTGTGTGTTTGTGTGTGTGCGTGTGTGCGTGTGTGCGTGTGCGTACGTGTGTGTTTGTGTGTGTATGTGTGTGTGTGTCTGCGTGCGTGTGAATGTGTGTGTGTGTGTGAGTGCGTGCGTGTGTGTGTTTATTTATTTATTTATTCATACAGCGTCACTCTCAGTTTCTTTATTTCTCTGGGTGGGTTTTCAAGGATGATTAAATTTAATTCGCATTCTAGATTTTTTTTTTTTTTTTTTTTTTTTTGGCTGTACATGCAGACTCCACCCGTCTGTACGTCACGTGACCCGGGCTCCACCCTCCTGTTCAAACAGACATTTCTGTGCCTGTGTTTTCTAACTGCAGAGTTCTAACAACAGACCCCCATTGTTACATGTCGTATATTTTTTAAAATTAGGTTGCTCGTCCAGTCATCCTCTTTACTCGCGATTCACAGCGAAGTTACGCAACTTTACAACACCCGACACAGAACAGAAACACATATTCATCCCTCCGTCGCTCTTTTCTCTCTTATCTGTTTGTCTGTCTTTCTATCTGGATAATAGCTTTATTTATC
>CM022677.1:26162543-26172543 GCA_012295275.1 Chrysomallon squamiferum
TTTTGTTTTTTTTTTTTTTTTTTTTAGCTGTTTAATCGGTTTTTTATTGCTTGCTACTGATACAACGTCAGAGCAGTTGTGGCGGTAGTAGTAGTAGGAGTAGTGGTAGTAGTAGTAGTACTGCTGCTACTGGTGGTTTTGTTATTACTAATCCTCTCAGTATAGTTATTATTGTTTTTGTTCTTATTGTTGTTGTTGTAGCTTGCGTTGTTGTTGTTGTTTAACTTTTAAATAACTTATTATTATTATTATTATTGTTGTTGTTGATATTATTGTTGTTGTTGCTGTGATTGTTACCTACACAAATTCCACACCAGTCCCCCATTATTGTAAACAACGCAATAACTGACAGGTAACAATATACCTTGCAGAACCACATTCTTCGTTATCCCTGTTCAGCCGTCAGGTGTAATGTTACACGTTTAGTGCTGTCCTTGTCTTACATTGTGCAATCTGGAAAAGTCACGTGTTGATTTGTGCACTTAGTCGTGGTTACGATTTACACTGTACAAGTCGTGGTCACGTGTTTCTGTCCACTGGTTGTCATGGTCACGTGATTGTAGAAGTTACTGATCAGGTGTTGATAGAATAAGAAAGTTGTCACGTGACAACATATATTCCTAAATAGAACTGTTCAGTGCATAATGTATATATATATATATAAAAAAAGGAGAAAGGGGACGTAACTGGTTGTTAACACAAAAGGGTTATGTCTCATATCTTTTTGAAAGAAAAATGATCTTCAGTGTTTGCTCCAGAGAATAATATAATCAAACAGGAAGAATAATAACAAGAAAAAAAAAAAACAGTAATAAAAAGAGGAACAGAAAGAACAGGCACTTTGTCTGGATGAAACTGGAATCAAACGAGTCCTGGAATGTCACTTTACTTCTCTTTTCTCTTCAGAGCTCACAGAAAAAAAAAAAAAAAAAAAAAAAAAAAAAAAAAAAAAAAAAAAAAAAAAAAAAAAAAAAAAAAAAAAAAAAAAAAAAAAAAAAAAAAAAAAAAAAAAAAAAAAAAAAAAAAAAAAAAAAAAAAAAAAAAAAAAAAAAAAAAAGAAGAAAAATATTAGAAACAATTTTGAAACTTTGAAACGGGCGTTTGACTTACATGTGTAAGGTATAAACACAGTTTTTTTATTCCTTTGAAGATTGTCAACTCTTCTTCGTTTAATATGTTATAACATTCCACAAAGTTTTCTGCTGTTTTATTACCGTGAAATTCATATTGTTATGTCTGCCTTAAAATAAACTATGTTTTATACAGCATGGCCTTGATAATGTATATATATATGTGTGTGTGTGTCTGTATGTGTGTGTGTGTTTGATTATATGTGTGTGTTTATATAACATGTCTATCATAAAATAAACAGTTTTATGTGTGTGTGTGTGTGTGTGTGTGTGTTTTCTGCCGTTTGATTATCAGATGAAATTCATATAACATTGAAAATTCAAACTGTCTATCTACCTGTGTTTGTGTGTCACACAGATGAACATTTCATCTCTGTCTTTCTACGTGTGTGTGTGTGTGAATTAATTATTGTTCCTATTATGGTTATTGTTCAAACGTATTAATTCTTAACAAATCTGAAGTAAGTTAATCATAACATCAAATTATCAAAATAGTCTGCTTGATCTGTTTTTCCTGTTCCGACCTCGGCTGCCTTAGACCAGTGTCTGTGAACAGATGTGTGAAGTTATTGACGTTAATCTGATAAACCTCTCACCACTGCAATATGTTAACAAGATTATATAAATCTCTCCTCAAAAACAGAAATCTTAGTCATTATAGTAACATGCCAGTTAATCTAAGTATATACAGAAATACATTTGTACTGTGTGTGTGTGTGTATGTCTGTCTGTATATGTGTGTTTGCATGCATGTATCTGTATAAAAGCAGCTGAATTTACGAAAATAGTTGTGAAAATGTTTATTAATGAAGGTGTGAGCG
Source organism: Chrysomallon squamiferum (assembly GCA_012295275.1). NCBI lineage: Eukaryota > Metazoa > Mollusca > Gastropoda > Neomphalida > Peltospiridae > Chrysomallon > Chrysomallon squamiferum. The sequence goes on from CM022677.1 coordinate 26,164,495, forward strand.
TGCGAGTGTCTGTGTGTGTGTGTGTAGGGGAGTGTGTGCGTGTGTGTGTGTGTGTGTGGGTGTGTGTGCTTATAATGTTACGTTAATCCAGTAAAAACCTTCATTTAGTAATATGCCAACACGATTATATAAACCTCCAGATTATAGAGATCTAAGATTATAGTAATAATAATATATTAATATATATATATATATATATATATATATATATATATATATATATATATATATATATATATATATATATATATATATATATATATATACATACATACATATGGATGTACTTTACACACACACACACACACACACACACACACACACACACACACACACACACACACACACACACACACACATATACATAGATAGCCAGACAGACAGAGAGAGAAATTGAGACATTTACATAATTTTTATGCACTACACGTTTGTCGCTTAAAATAAATAAATAATTGTTGATAAGAAACGATTTGTTAAATGGCTGCTGTAGAAACGTACTATACATGATTTTTCAAGAATATTGTCTTTGTTTGTATATCTATATCTATATCTATAATATGTGTGTGTGTGTGTGTGTGTGTGTTTTAGAAATATTTAGTTATAATTAACTTAAATATTTTTTTGAGAATGCAATTATAATTCTAAAGATGCAGTTTTCTTTCTTTCCTTTTCTCTTTTATTTTCTTTCCTGTTATAACTTTGTTTTCTAAAGTTTCATCCATATAATTAAATATTTAAAGATTGCAATATAATAAAATATTCAATTATTTTTTTAATATTCTAAAGTTTTGCGGTGTATTAAATTTAAATTTAATATTCTAAAGTTTGCAAAGTTACGAAATTTTCAGTGATAATTAAAGATTTTAGAGATTGCAGTTTTAAAAATATTGATCTCTAAATTCAGAAACTGACAAAATATTCAGTTCTTCATGATTACATAAAATTAAATTTTGCAATAATATTCTAAAGCGTGCAAATTATATACTCATAAGTTACAATTTGATGTATATTAAAAATCAGTAGTGACAATGAAATATTTCAAGTACACATATACTCACATACACTGTAACAGAAACTTTTTCTTCACCTCTTATTTCCCATAATCCCCTTTCCGACGAGAAAACAAGAAATGTTCTGTATAACTGCTGACCACGGGTAAGTCTTGTTAGTCTGATTAGATTTAACCATGCGGAAAAATATTTACCTGTAATCCATCTGTTAAGGTGGAAAAAAAAATATTGCAATGCAAATGAGCTGAGATATGAAGTTCTGGGGGAAAAAAAAAAAAAAAAGATAAAATAAAAGGAAAATAAAGAAAAAGTAAGAATGTTTTATTTTGATATATTGAATGACTACAGATGCTGAAAGATGTTGCTGACGTTAAGAATTGTAAATGTAAAATTTGATGATTAAAAAAGAACTACTCTTAGTAATACTACTATTACTGATACTTCTGCTGCTACTACTATACACAAACACACACATAAGAATCGTTATTCATTTTCTCTCTATTTCTCTCTGTCTGTCTGTCTCCCCCCCTCTCTCTCTCTCTCTCTCTCTCTCTGTCATTATCTCATTCTCCATATATATGTATATACCTATGAATCGTTAGAGAGAGAGAGAGAGAGAGAGAGAGAGAGAGAGAGAGAGAGAGAGAGAGAGAGAGAGAGAGAGAGAGAGAGAGAGAGAGAGAGAGAGAGAGAGAGAGAGAGAGAGAGAGAGAGAGAGAGAGAGAGAGAGAGAGAGAGAGATATTGAAAAATTCCTCGTTAAACAAACAGACCACATTTGCTGGTTGAAAGGAATTTAAACTTTTCAATGGATTTTCGCTCCCGTGTTTGGACGGCTCATTGACTCTGTGTTTTGAAAATCGTCGGAAGCTTCGTGCTAAGAATTCCTCACAGGCCTTGTCTCCATCTCGCTCCACTCGGCAGAACAACATCATCAGCTATTGTGTCAAGAAACTGCTTCAAACGCTGCCTGTGGCGTTTTATTCAGAAGATGTTAAGTTTAAGTCTGGGTTCACGGCCACATTTGTCAAGGACGGACATGCACAGTAAATCCTGCTGCTTCATCGTTTTTTGTTTCTTTTAAAAAAAAAAAAAAAAAAAAAAAGATTATTTTTTTTAAACGAGGAGGCTGAAAGAAGGATGTCAGATTGTGAGGTTTTGCAAGATAATGATTACTGCAAATGAAATAAGAATGAATGGAAAGAGGACTGATGTTAGATTAAGACTAACTGAGAGAGAGAGAGAGAGAGAGAGAGAGAGAGAGAGAGAGAGAGAGAGAGAGAGAGAGAGAGAGAGAGAGAGAGAGAGAGAGAGAGAGAGAGAGAGAGATTATTTAAAGAATAACATTTATTTAAACATTTTTTATAAAATTCAGAGTACACAGAGTGGTGATGATTAGCAATAAAATACAACATGTCTACCGACTGTCTTTCTGTTTGTCTGTGTTTCTCTCTGTGTTTCTGCCTGTCTGTCTGTTTCGCTATCTCTATGTCTATTTGTCTCTCTGTTATTATTTGATAACTGTTTTGTTTTACTCACAACTGAAACCAGTAACAATATTAACTACTGCGACAAATTTAATTTTTTTGAAATTAATTTCGATTGCAGTATAAAACAGGTTAGAGGTTTCTGCTACTACAAGTTTATTAAAGTAATAATAATAATAAATAATAATAATAATAATAATTAATAATAATAATAATAATAATAATAATAATAATAATAATAAAAAACAAGAACAACAGTAACAATAACAATATCAGTAACAGTAACAACCACAACCACAACAACAACAACAATAATAATAATAATAATGATAATGATAAATTTTAGGAAATAAAAAACAATTCTATGTTAATTAAAATGGGACAGGAAGGGAAATAACTCTATCAAGTAGTTATCATCGTATAGGTCTTGAATAGTCTACCTTGTTTCATTTTTTTTTTACATTTAACAATGTTCTTTTTTTCTTTCTTTTTTTGATAAAAGTAAAATATTAATAATAACAAAAAGAAATTGAGGTTTTATTATTATTATTTATTTTATTTTGTTGTTCATTTGTTGCTCCTCGTTTTGTTGTTGTTGTTGTTTTCTTATCTTATGTTCTTTTTTTATTTGTATCTTTTACTATGTTTAGTCTGTTTTTTATTTTTTTATTTTTTTCGTTTGTTTGGGGCTTTTTTATATTCGTACTTAAGTTTTACAAAATTGAAACATTCTTTCCTTCTTTTTTCTTTCTTTCTTTCGTTAGTTATATTATATTATATTATATTATATTATGATATTTTGTACTGTATTGTATTGTATTATATTATATTATAATTGCATATCTTTTTTTTTTTTTCTTATTATTATTTCCCTGGAGGCAAAAACATATTCCTTTCGATCAATTTGAATAAGTAGTGAAATAAAATAAATTAAAACAAATACAGTCAAAAATTAGTTACTAAATTGGTTTATTAATTCGTTATTCCATTATTTATGAAGACGACTTTAGTAAATAGCTAGGAAAAAATTAAGAAAGACATATTTATGATGTACGAGGAATAACTCTCGCATTAACTCAAACCATAATTAAAAGATAAATATGCCGCTTATATTACAATAATTATAATTTATATCAAATGAATTTACATTTCTTTGTATTTAGACTTAATTCCATTTTTGTTTATTATTATTATTATTATTATTATTATTATTATTATTTTAATTATTTTTTTTCATTCTGTTTATTAATTATCGCTCATGATCTTGAATTACATGATTAAAATTCTTTAAATACATAACTAAATCAGTAAACAGAGTTATCTCCCTTGCATCATTAACAATTCTAATATTGCCATTCAATTATTTTCTTCTACATTTAGTGCTAAATATTGCCAGAATTCTAAATAATAGTGATTACTTCGTAGGGCTTTGCTAAGTGACGAAGTTTGATTTACTAGATTTTGTTGTTCATTTATTTATATCTGTTTTTCTTGTTGTTTTGTTTTGTTTCGTTTTGTTGTCACAATCATCGCCATTCATAGATCAAACAGAGTTACTTCCCTTGTATCTCTTCTTAGAACATGAAATGAACACTATACAATAATTGTTGTTCTTGTTCTTGTTATGCTCATCATTATTATTTATTTATTTATTTATATATCAGTATTAAATTATATTATTTCTGCCATTAGGATGTCAGGCACGTGTGTGGGTGTTTGTCTCTTGTCTACAAATAGATGTGGTGGTGTACGATTTTGTCGTGCTTCAGTGCTTAATTTATTTCATTTATATTAAAAAGTTTAATTTCTTTTTTAAATTAGAATTTCATTATTCCAAAATTTCAAAAAAAAAAAAAAAAAAAAAAAAAAATAAAAATTAAATAACCATTGAGCTTTTCATTTTAATGATTATGAAGATAATATTTCACCATTATTTAAAAATGAAATTTTATTGAACTTTTTTATTTTAACGGTTAAAAATAAACCATTATGAATTCTTTCATTAAATCGAGATGTTTATTCTTTTTTTTCACAGAGAGACAGACGTACGAACGCACGCACGTTCGCACACAAACACACACATACACACACACACACATGATATCAATTTAATTAACTGAAGTTTTTTAATCTGGTTAAAATTGCTGTCACTTGTAGATGTCTAGATATATGTTGAAAGAAAGAACGAAGGAAGGGAGGAGAAAACGTATTTGTGTATTTGTGTGTATGTATTTGAGGGTGAGAGTGTTTTGTAAGTATGTATATCTGTCTTTCTCTGTGTGTTTGTATCTATCTTTGAGTGTATATTCGTGAGATAGAAAACAATGTATGTGTATCAGGACTTAATTAGAATAATATCTATTAACGTTAGTTGCATTTCAGATATATCTGTTATATTTATATTTGTTACCGTTGATGGTTGATTTATGTGATACAAAAAACAATTACACATATTCATTTCTTGTTCTAGTGGATACAGACTTTGTAATTTAGTAGTTTAAGTCTCAGATCATTAACACCTTGTCACGTGATGCTATTTTAGTCTGCTACCCTTTTGAGGTATTAATACCTATCAGACTGGTAACCTTGACACACAATACAAAGAGGTAAATTAAATAACACAGAAAATAAAAAAACACGGCAAAGAGAGACAAAGTGTTTTATTTTCACATATTCATTTATTTGATATTGTCACACATATACACGAAACATTCATATATACGTATACGAACAAAGATACAGATATAATGTAAAAATGCGTGTTTGAGTGTATTTGTATCAGTGTTAGAATGTGACAGAGAAAGAATAAGCGAAAGGCAAAATAAGGAAGCAAAAAAATAAATGTGATTTATTGAAAGAAAGAGGTTTTTAAAACTTTGAATGTATATTTATGTATGCATGTATGAATTTATGTATGCATGCATGTACGTGTGTGTATGTATGTATGTATGTATGTATGTGTGTGTATGTATGTATGTATGTATATATGTATGAATGTTTGTATGAATTATGTATCTATGTATGTATGTATTTGTTCTGTGTGTGTTTGTTAAAGTTATTTTCTCCAATAATTAGTAAAAAAATCTGCGTCATTACCACTTAAGACGAGATATTATAATCTAACTTATGACAGTGAAAACTGTGTGTACGTACAGAAACTGCTTACTAAGAACTGAAAGAAAATATTAAAAAAGCTAAACGGACAATTAACATTCGTGTCCCACTTCACTCTGTGTGCTGCTGTCTGCACCCCCGGGCTGCGGGGTGTGTCACTTATGTTATTCTGATTCAAATTCTACAAGTTCGAGCTGTCAGTTAGAACGTTAAGAAATGTATAGAGAAGAGAGAGAGGGAAGGATGGATGAAAAATTTGGGACGAATGAGAGAAGCTGATTAATTACTTGGACATGGATTGGTTGAACATGTATCTGTGACTTGTTCAGTTGCTGATCCAACACAATTTTTTCCACCATTTTGTGCAGGAGGACTGTTACAAGAACGGCTTCTTTGACCAGTTTTTTTCCTCCACCACAAGTCACTGAACAAGGTCCATAGACTGCCTGACCCCAAGCTCCCCACTGACCATCAACTAAAAATAAAAGATTTGTTAATTAATATATATTTATAATATTTATAATTTATACATATTTATAATATTCTAGTAGTTATCTTGATGTTTTATAATTTAAGAGAGGAACGAAGGAGAGAGAGAGAGAGAGAGAGAGAGAGAGAGAGAGAGAGAGAGAGAGAGAGAGAGAGAGAGAGTGTGCTTAACGTTTGTTATATAAATATTATTCATTTCAAAGAGACCATCGAGTAATTGACTTACTTCCTTGTTGTTCATTTGTTTCTACTAAAGAAACAAAAATGGTCAAAGCCGTCAGAGCTGTAACCAAAGTCTTCGTGTCCTGAGATCAAGAGAATCCTGGAAAAATAGAAGTTAAGAAATATAGAACATTTCTGCCTATGGCTATTAAGAATCTTGTTCATACTGGTACAGGTAATTTGGTTACTGCTGTTATTGAAAATATTTGGTGCGTGTGAATCTTTGTCTAATAATCTCATAGAAATTTGTAATATTTTTTTATTAATTTTATTTTATTTTATAGATTTATTTATTATTTATATATGTTATTTAATCCTCTTTTGTGTTACTGTTATTCTTATTCTTATTATTTATTATTATTCTTCTTATTATTCTTATTATTATTATTGTTGTTGTTGTTGTCTTATACATATACATACACACGCACATACACACACACATATATTTTGTTCTACAAATGTTTAATTATACTTTGTAATTTTCATTTCTCTCTGTCTCACTACGTGTGTCAGTGTGTGTGTGTGTAAATTAATTATTGTTGCTTTTATCATTTTACTTCAAACGTATTAATTCTTAACGATATAAGAATGAAGTTAATATGTAATGTGATCAATACATTGAAACCAGTCAGCTTGTCTGTCGTAATCTGCGTTTTCACTTTTGTTGTTTTCATCCTTAGACCAATATTTGTGTAAAGTTACTGACGTTAATCTGATAAACCTCTTACACTGCAATACTAAACAAGATTATGCAAATCCCTGCACAAAAATAGAGATCTTAGTCATTATGGTAATATGGCAATTAATTTAAACATACATAGGGAAGAACTTATACTTGTGTTTCGGTATTATAATGTATGTATGTATACATATATATATATATATGTATTTCAGTGTATATCTAAGTGCATGTATGTGTCTGTGTATGTGTGTTATGTATATGTATATGTATATATACACAAGCACACACAAACACACACATATTTAATTAGATGTAAAATTGATGACCGAAAGACAGACGGACAGACAGACAAACAAACGTATGTGTGTGTCTGTGTATATATATGATCCTAAGGTTATTTTTTTAGAAGCCTTATTTTGTATATGCTAATGAGATTATAATTATTTGTAGTTTTATATATATATACATACACACACACAAACATACATACATACTAGTATATACATATTTACATAAAACGAACAATACTCAATATTTCAAGAATTACATTTTCCTGTTTTCCTTGTTCGTGTTGATATTACCATAACAATAGAAACGTTAGCAGTAGCATTCAAAATAAAATAATTATTAATTGAATATTCTAAAGTTTAACAAAACTAAATTCAATTATAATTAAATTAAAATCATCTAAAGTATCGTCTTTGGCAATTTTAATTCTAATTTTAATTCCTTATACTTAAATATTTAAAGATTGCAATATCATAAACTATTCAATTGTTATTTAATATTGTAAAGTTTGCAAAGTTATGACACATTCAATTATAATTACGTATTCAGTCATTCAATTATAAATTTTTGTTCAATTATTAAATATTCCATTAAGTTAAATAGTGTAATATAATTTAATATTGTAAAATTGGCAGTTTATAAACCAGTCAGTTAGAATTTGATGTTTACTAAAATTTATTTCATGTACGTATATACTCACAGAGAAATTTTCTTTCCGTCGAGAAAACAAGAAATGTTCTGTATAACAGCTTTCCACG
>CM022677.1:26175043-26180043 GCA_012295275.1 Chrysomallon squamiferum
ACCACTCCTAACTCAGACTAGTCATCCTAGTCACCACTCCTAACTCAGACTAGTCAGACTAGTCACCACTCCTAACTCAGACTAGTCATCACTCCTAACTCAGACTAGTCATCACTCCTAACTCAGACTAGTCATCACTCCTAACTCAGACTAATCATCACTCCTAACTCAGACTAGTCATCACTCCTAACTCAGACTAGTCACCACTCCTAACTCAGACTAGTCACCACTCCTAAGACAGACTAGTCATCCTAGTCACAACTCCTAACTCAGACTAGTCATCCTAGTCACCACTCCTAACTCAGAGAAGTCACCACTCCTAACTGAGACTAGTCACCACTCCTAACTCAGACTAGTCATCACTCCTAACTCAGACTAGTCATCCTAGTCACCACTCCTAACTCAGACTAGTCATCCTAGTCATCACTCCTAACTCAGACTAGTCACCACTCCTAACTCAGACTAGTCATCCTAGTCATCACTCCTAACTCAGACTAGTCATCACTCCTAACTCAGACCAGTCAGACTACTCACCACTCCTAACTCAGACTAGTCATCCTAGTCACCACTCCTAACTCAGACTAGTCATCCTAGTCATCACTCCTAACTCAGAATAGTCATCACTCCCTAACTCAGACCAGTCAGACTACTCACCACTCCTAACTCAGACTAGTCATCCTAGTCACCACTCCTAACTCAGACTAGTCATCCTAGTCACCACTCCTAACTCAGACTAGTCATCCTAGACATCACTCCTAACTCAGAATAGTCATCACTCCTAACTCAGACCAGTCAGACTACTCACCACTCCTAACTCAGACTAGTCATCCTAGTCACCACTCCTAACTCAGACTAGTCAGACTAGTCACCACTCCTAACTCAGACTAGTCATCACTCCTAACTCAGACTAGTCATCACTCCTAACTCAGACTAGTCATCACTCCTAACTCAGACTAATCATCACTCCTAACTCAGACTAGTCATCACTCCTAACTCAGACTAGTCACCACTCCTAACTCAGACTAGTCACCACTCCTAAGACAGACTAGTCATCCTAGTCACAACTCCTAACTCAGACTAGTCATCCTAGTCACCACTCCTAACTCAGAGAAGTCACCACTCCTAACTGAGACCAGTCACCACTCCTAACTCAGACTAGTCATCACTCCTAACTCAGACTAGTCATCCTAGTCATCACTCCTAACTCAGACTAGTCACCACTCCTAACTCAGACTAGTCATCCTAGTCATCACTCCTAACTCAGACTAGTCATCACTCCTAACTCAGACCAGTCAGACTACTCACCACTCCTAACTCAGACTAGTCATCCTAGTCACCACTCCTAACTCAGACTAGTCATCCTAGTCACCACTCCTAACTCAGACTAGTCATCCTAGTCATCACTCCTAACTCAGAATAGTCATCACTCCTAACTCAGACCAGTCAGACTACTCACCACTCCTAACTCAGACTAGTCATCCTAGTCACCACTCCTAACTCAGACTAGTCAGACTAGTCACCACTCCTAACTCAGACTAGTCACCACTCCTAAGACAGACTAGTCATCCTAGTCACCACTCCTAACTCAGACTAGTCAGACTAGTCACCACTCCTAACTCAGACTAGTCATCACTCATAACTCAGACTAATCATCACTCTTAACTCAGACTAGTCATCACTCCTAACTCAGACTAGTCAGACTAGTCACCACTCCTAACTCAGACTACTCATCACTCCTAACTCAGACTAGTCATCACTCCTAACTCAGACTAGTCATCACTCCTAACTCAGACTAGTCAGACTAGTCACCACTCCTAACTCAGACTAGTCACCACTCCTAAGACAGACTAGTCATCCTAGTCACAACTCCTAACTGAGACTAGTCATCACTCCTAACTCAGACTAGTCACCACTCCTAATTCAGACTAGTCATCACTCCTAACTCAGACTAGTCGTCCTAGTCACCACTCCTAACTCAGACTAGTCACCACTCCTAACTCAGACTAGTCATCCTAGTCATCACTCCTAACTCAGACTAGTCATCCTAGTCATCACTCCTAACTCAGACTAGTCATCCTAGTCACCACTCCTAACTCAGACTAGTCATCACTCCTAACAGAATAGTCATCACTCCTAACTCAGACCAGTCAGACTACTCACCACTCCTAACTCAGACTAGTCATCCTAGTCACCACTCCTAACTCAGACTAGTCAGACTAGTCACCACTCCTAAGACAGACTAGTCATCCTAGTCACCACTCCTAACTCAGACTAGTCATCCTAGTCACCACTCCTAACTCAGACTAGTTACCACTCCTAACTCAGACTAGTCATCACTCCTAACTCAGACTAGTCATCACTCTTAACTCAGACTAGTCAGACTAGTCACCACTCCTAACTCAGACTAGTCATCCTAGTCACCACTCCTAACTCAGACTAGTTACCACTCCTAACTCAGACTAGTCATCACTCCCAACTCAGACTAGTCACCACTCCTAACTCAGACTAGTTACCACTCCTAACTCAGACTAGTCATCACTCCTAACTCAGACTAGTCATCACTCTTAACTCAGACTAGTCAGACTAGTCACCACTCCTAACTCAGACTAGTCATCCTAGTCACCACTCCTAACTCAGACTAGTCATCACTCCTAACTCAGACTAGTCATCCTAGTCACCACTTCTAACTCAGTCTAGTCAGACTACTCACCACTCCTAACTCATCCTAGTGATCCTAGTCACCACTCCTAACTCAGACTAGTCATCACTCCTAACTCAGACTAGTCATTCTAGTCACCACTCCTAACTCAGACTAGTCAGACTACTCACCACACCTAACTCAGACTAGTCACCACTGCTAACTCAGACTAGTCACCACATCTATCTCAGACTAGTCCCCACTCCTAACTCAGTGTAGTCACCACACCTAACTCAGACTAGTCACCACTCCGAACTCAGGCTAGTCACCACTCCTAACTCAGACTAGTCACCACTCCTAACTCAGACTAGTCACCACACCGAACTCAGAATAGTCACCACTCCGAACTCAGACTAGTCATCCTAGTCACCACTCCTAACTCAGTCTAGTCATCCTAGTCACCACTCTTAACTCAGACTAGTCACCACTCCTAACTCAGACTAGTCACCACTCCTAACTCAGACTAGTCAGACTACTCACCACTCCTAACTCAGACTAGTGAGACTACTCACCTCTCCTAACTCAGACTAATCACACTCCTAACTCAAACTAGTCATCACTCATAACTCAGACTAGTCATCCTAGTCACCACTTCTAATTCAGTCTAGTTAGACTACTCACCACTCCTAACTCATCCTAGTGATCCTAGTCACCACTCCTAACTCAGACTAGTCACCACTCATAACTCAGACTAGTCACCACTCCTAACTCAGACTAGTCACCACTCCTAACTCAGACTAGTCACCACTCCTAACTCAGACTAGTCACCACTCCTAACTCAGACTAGTCATCACTCATAACTCAGACTAGTCAGACTAGTCACCACTCCTAACTCAGACTAGTCATCCTAGTCACCACTCTTAACTCAGAGTAGTCACCACTCATAACTCAGACTAGTCACCACACCTAACTCAGAGTAGTCACCTCTCCTAACTCAGACTAGTCAGACTAGTCACCACTGCTAACTCAGACTAGTCACCACTCCTAACTCACACTAGTCAGCCTAGTCACCACTCATAACTCACACTAGTCACCTTGACGCACAGTACAAAGAGGTAAATTAAATAACATAGAAAATAAAAAAGTGTTTTATTTTCACACATTGATTTATTTCTTTTATTTCTTTATTGACATTGTCACAGATATACACACACACACATATATATATATATATATGTACGAACAAACATACAGATATAATGTATGTATGTATGTATGTATTTATGTATGTATGTATGTATGTATGCATGTATTTATGTATGTATGTATGTATGTATGTATGCATGCATGTATTTATGTATGTATGCATTTATTACATGTGTGTATGTGTGTATGTACGTGTTGTGTGTTGTTAAAGAGTTATTTTCTCCGAATATTTAGTAAAAAAAAAAAAAAAAAAAAAACTGTCACATTGCCACTTATGTTCATTGTCAATTACATCTGCCTCATACCACGTAAGGTCTGATATCACTTAGGCCAGTGAAGACTACATGAACGCGTACAAACTAAGAACTGAAAGGGAATACTAACACGGCTAATCACCTGGACAGTCAACATTCGTGTTGTACTGTTCACTGTGTGTCAGTGTACTGTGACCGAAACATTTGCAGACGCGTTCTTCGCGCCTCGTTCTGGTTCCAATTCCACAAGAGACGCTGCCGCCGTCGTATCCTCGAATCTCCCAGGAGGTCCAACCTTGACCTTCTGGAGCGTTAAAAAAGTTATAGAGAGTGATCGAAATATATAACAAACGTAAAGCTCTCTCTCTCTCTCTCTCTCTCTCTCTCTCTCTATATATATATATATATATATAGACCAAACAGACCATCCAGTAATTTATATATATATATATATATATATATAGAGAGAGAGAGAGAGAGAGAGAGAGAGAGCCTAACGTTTGTTATATCGAAATTATTCATTTGAAAGAGATCACCGAGTAATTGACTTACTTATTTCTTGTTTGTCTGTTTCTACTAAAGAAACAAAAATGGTCAAAACCGTCAAAGCTGTAACTAAAGTCTTCATGTTGTTAGAACAGCAGAATCCTGGAAAAACAGAAATTAAGAAATACAGAACATTTCTGCATATAATAGTTCTGCGTATTGATGTGATAAGTAATATGGTTACTGCTATTATGAAAAATATTTTGCGCATGTGAATCTTTGTCTAAACTCATCGGAATTTGCCATATTTTATAATTTTATTATACTTTATATATTTATTTATGAGTTATTTAGTCCCCTTTTTTGTCTTACTATTGTTATTATTTATTTATTTACTGCTATTATTATTATTCTTA
>CM022677.1:26185043-26190043 GCA_012295275.1 Chrysomallon squamiferum
CTGTTTCGTTAAAGAAAGAAAAAAGTAAGGAGCAAGAATGTGTGTGCGTGGGTGTGCGTGGGTGTGCCTGAGAGAGAGAGAGAGAGAGAGAGAGAGAGAGAGAGAGAGAGAGAGAGAGAGAGAGAGAGAGAGAGAGAGAGAGAGAGAGAGCCTAACGTTTGTTATATCGAAATTATTCATTTGAAAGAGATCACCGAGTAATTGACTTACTTATTTCTTGTTTGTCTGTTTCTACTAAAGAAACAAAAATGGTCAAAACCGTCAAAGCTGTAACTAAAGTCTTCATGTTGTTAGAACAGCAGAATCCTGGAAAAACAGAAATTAAGAAGTACAGAACATTTCTGCATATAATAGTTCTGCTTATTGATGTGATAAGTAATATGATTACTGCTATTATGAAAAATAGTTTGCGCATGTGAATCTTTGTCTAAACTCATCGGAATTTGCCATATTTTATAATTTTATTATACTTTATATATTTATTTATGAGTTATTTAGTCCCCTTTTTTGTCTTACTATTGTTATTATTTATTTATTTACTGCTATTATTATTATTCTTATTGAGTGTGTGTGTGTATGTGTGTGTGTGTTATGTTGGTAACATAATGATTTCCAGAGTCTGCTATGAAAAACTCTCCTTGTCAACAGAATTTAGAAGTGAACTTTTCTCACGCCAAACTGTTCACAAAACACACCCTCTTTTTACCTGTAAATAGTTTGAATACCTTTTCCCAACAACCAGTATTCCATTCAGGAAGTACTAGAAAAAGGTAACCAACAAATGGACAATTAACATTCATGTATTCCATTAACTGTTTTCGTATTCTGTAATTTGCATAATCTTTCGTTGCGACGGATTATAAAAATTAATCTTTAGTGTGAGTTAAGACATATAAAATATTTTTATTGCTTTTTCATAAAATTTTAGATATTGTATTTTTTTTTTTTTTTTTTTTTTCTATAATTTGTATTTTATAATTATTACTATTATTATTATTTCGGTTGTTTAGGAAGTGTAATAAATAGCTTCATTAACTTGTTTACAATTTCGTGACACTGCCGTTATTATTTTCAAATTTATTATTTAAATTATGTCAATAAAGGAACAAACAGGATTAGAATTACAGCAACCGCCCATACACAAAGCACAAAATAAACTAAAATAAAATTAAATATTCATTAAGAATAAACAAGAAAATAATAACAAGAACAACAGCAGTAACAGCAATAATAACAGTAGTAGTAGTTGTAGTAGTAGTGGTGGTGGTGGTAATAGTACTAGTAGAAATGTTAGTAGCAGTAATAAAAACAACAATAATAAAACTAGTTAAGAAATGTAAAAATTAGAAACAAATATTACCCTGGAATTTTATTAACTTCGTGACCTTTTCGCATGACCTTTTGTTAAAATCACGTCACTGCATTTAGTTATAATAAATTATTTATCAGTAATGTCTATATTTTGTACGTTTACAATGATTATATTTAAATTAAATTTCGATTATATTTATACGGTCGTAAAAATGTAGTGATTATAAGCATAATGACATTGAGAACACATTTGTTATGTTTTGTAAATTATTTATACACAAGAATAAACGTAATTTAATTTTAAATACATAACATAAATACAGTGTCACTCTTTGGAATGGGTATTGGAAGTGTGTGCATTCATATATATATATATATATATACATACATACATATATATATATATATATATATATATATATATATATATATAGAGAGAGAGAGAGAGAGAGAGAGAGAGAGAGAGAGAGAGAGAGAGAGAGAGAGAGAGAGAGAGAGAGAGAGAGAGAGAGAGAGAGAGAGAGATGGAAGGATGGATTCATACACATATAAATACCAAACGAGATAATTAGTGGGATAGATACGTACAGATACGGACGGATGAATATATAGAACATTTTCTTTTGTGTCTGTGGATGTTTTGTTTACGAATCGAGCAAAATGCAATGATGCAATCGCACCCTAAAGAGGAGATAACTCAGACGCTTATTTGTTGTGACATTTTTCTCTGCTGTTCAGTGCACACAGGTAAATTAAAAATACACTTCAAAGAAAGACCAAACTAGAAAAATCCTTTATTTTCCTATATCCATTTATTTCTTTTATTTCTTTATTTCTTTATTTCTTTATTACTGTTATTACAATGTTGTTGTTATTATTATTATTATTATTATTATAATATTTAGTTAGTTTAATTGTTCGTTTCTTTACTTTTCAGTTTTATTATATTCGTGTGTATATATATATATGTATATATATATATATATATATGAGACTAAAAAGCTGCCAGGCCCGTGAGGAGGTGAAACACGAATCTGTCACAGCGGGAGCAGTTGTTTGTTGAAAACGTTTTCACCTGTTAAACTCAGCTGCCAATTTCCTTTCTGGCTGATTTTAGACAAACCAGCCAGTATAATAAATATATATATATATATAAAGCATATACTACGGATGTTCATAATAATAATAATAATAATACTGTTGTTATTTTCTCTCTTTTCATAATTCAGTTTTCCATGTCTCTATCTATCCATCTGTCTATCTATCTATCTACATATATATATATACACACACACATCCATTCACACACACACATATACAAAAAATTATAAGAAAATATAATTCCACAATCTTTTCAAATGCATAATCATATGTACCAACACACAGATATATCAAATATACAGGTGTGTGTGTGTGTGTGTGTATGTGTAAAACTAAACAAAAAACAGGATATTAACTAATAATATATTGTACATTTTTTTGTCTCCCGTTCACGGTAACGTTAAAAAATTTACCAAGTGTGTGTACTTTTTTACTAAACAGTGAAATCTCTGAATTCATTTAGCGTTCACAAACTGTAGAGTAATAAATATCTGTAAGAAAACAGGTCAGAGGAACAAAGCCTTATCATAAAACGTCAACCGAAAATACGTGAATATAAATATATATTTTTTTTTTTTTCGAACAAGTGCTTTATCATTTTGACATGGTCATCCCAAAACAGTTAAAAAAAAGATTTAATATTAGCTTCTCAGTCAGTCGTAAAACGTGTATTAAGAAAAGATTCTGGAAAATAAAATTTGTCTTCTAACGTTTTGGTTTTAATCCACAAGATGATTAAATATTATGTAGAATAATAAATCAACACAGTAAAAATCTCTCTCCCTCTGTCTGTCTATTTGTGTGTCTCTGTCTGTGTGTGTCTGTCTGTCTGACTGTCTGTCGTGGAAGAAAATGTTTGTACTAATAAATTGGTTGAATCTGTGAACGCGTACATTTATTTAAGATTTATAATTTACGAAAAAGATGAAAACACAAAAAGTCGGAACCGGACAAACAAACACGTGACCGGTTGAAATCGCCGTCCAAAGGATTTGTTCCTGTAACCCGTCAGTTCTCTGTGGATGTCTCTGAAATTAAAATTTGTTTTCATCTTGAAATGTTCTGTGACAAATCTGGAAGACGTGTTCTTAAAAACCCCATCGAAGGCACATCCTAATTAATAAAAAAAATAATTATAATTATAATAATTAAAATATATATATATATGTTAATAATAACGATTATAAATAAATAATATAATTAAATGACATAAACAAATGAATAGATAAACAAATAAACAAATAAATAAATAAACACACAAACAATCAAACAAACAAACAAATAAATAAATAATTAAATAAATAAACAAAAAACAACCAAACAAACAATCAAACAAACAAACAAACAAACAAACAAATAAATAAATAAACAAACAAAAAACAACCAAATAAAAAACAACCAAATAAAAAAACAATCAAACAAATAAATAAATAAATAAAACAGGTAGGTCACGGAAAGAAGCTCTTTCCAGTGCTGCTGCCTGAATATATTTTCAAACTTTAAAAACAATTTTTTAAAACTACAACCAAATGCTCCATCATTCTTTTCGTTACAGCACCTGTTTATCAAAATTAAATATTATTACAATCATTAAACTTATTTTTTCCAGTTTCTACATTTCACAATTTTTTTTCTCGGATCTCCTTAGCACATTCCGGCCCATAACATTACCACTACGACAGTCACAACGTCGACAGCGTTCCGACATCCCGTCGCAGACCCCATTCTTTGCATTCCCCATCATCTCACTGTGTGTGTGCACTGCAACTGAGAAAACACAGTACGTTGTTTTCATACAAAATACTTAAACTAATAAATTCTTTTATTATTTTATTAGGACGTTAAACATGGTCCGATTACTTCCACGCTTCAATTAACTTGAGCAATTAGAGGGAGGTGCCGGTGGTACGGATGATTGATGTTTATTGTTTCTGAACTGAGTAACTTATGTTTGGTCGCTGTACCAATGCAGTACGCACGAACTCAATAAAAAAAATGACATGAATTATAGGCTAAATAAATAAATAATATATATATATATTGTTATGTTTATAATAAGATAACAGGTTCCAGTGTACATTCCAATACTCTTCGTTGTAAAATAATAAATAATAAACAAATAATAACCAGTGTCCCTAACTTTGATACCAAGTACGTAGATCACTTATATAAACAGCAGCTGGAATTGTACATTATTGTTTTTGTTGATATTGTTATTGTTATTATTCTTTGTTAACGTTGTTGTGGTTATGATACATGTAGATCTGAGAGAGAGAGAAAGAGAGCCATTTAACAAAATGTAACAGTACATGCAACTCAAACAGTTTCAGCAGCATCTAATCATCTTCTTGAAATCTTCAAACACTCTTTTCTCTTTCATCTCTAACCTTTCACCCCACCCATCCCCACCCGAGTCGGGAAGAGATCCCCACCTAACAATAAAAGAGATTTCAGCTGGGTACGTAGCGATCGCGCCAAAGTGCACGTGACGCTGTTTCTCTCAGCTCACAAAACCTCTCCGAGTGAAAGCAAACTTGGGACAGAAGAAAGAATCCAAGGCTTGCAGCGTCACGCGGATACGAATCAGT
>CM022677.1:26195043-26197543 GCA_012295275.1 Chrysomallon squamiferum
CTTTTACAATCGTTTAAAAGCAGACGATACATACCCTTCTAATGGCTGTCGTCCAATAAGAGCACAATCGGTTTTACGGAAGTACCCGAACTCCCACGAACCGTGTCACGAGACTTAACGAGTGATGTGGGGGAAAAATAGATTTAAAAGGGTGTGTGAAGCATTAACCCGTTCTTCGGGGTGTGTCGTAAAACTGGTCTGTTCTGCAGTTCGTGGTTAGTCCGCCGATACCGTCCTCCATAGCCGAGACTCGTTTTTTTCACTCCTGTTTGGACCGGCTGATTGTAAAAATGATTGACTTAAAGTAAATTTTCTGGAATATTTTCGAATTTAGTAAAGGCAAAGCAGAGTGAACTTTATTGGGTTTTTTTTTTTTTTTTTTTTTTTTTTTTCGGAGAGTTAACAGAAGAACAAGAAAGAAAAAGTTTTTTCTTTTGCATTTGGTTCTTCTGAACCGGTCCGTGGATTGAAGAACAAGAAAATTCGTAAGTTTGCTTTTTATTATTTATTTATTTAGTGTTATTATTATTATTATTATTATTATTATTATTATTATTATTATTATTATTATTATTGCTGCTGTGGTTGTTGTTTTTATTTTAGTGTTGTTGTTGTTGTTGTTCTTAGTTATTATCAATTATTATCATGTTATTATTATTATCATTAAAATACTTATCACCATTCACATTATCAACATTTTTATTGTTAATTTAAATATTAATTTGCTTCTTTCATTGATTATTAATTTCTGTTTCTTTCTAACTGCCCAGTTAATTAGATGATCATTAGCTGCATAAAAAACCCCAATAAAACCTAGGTATTATTTCATTTCCTCTCCGAAGCAAACATTTCTAAAATATTTTATATAGCGTTTTATAGTGACGGGGCTGGGTACAGGTTGGGAGGGAGGGTATAGTGGAGAGAGGTGGGTGTCCTGGATGCGGTGGGGGTGGTGGAATGGGGCGCGGCATCTTGTTTGACAGGTTACGTTTTTTCTTCAAATCTGAGATAACAGTTAGCTTGTTGTATCTGCTCCAGGGTTGAAGACTTATGTACATAAAATTAACATATCTTTTATCATTAATATCTAATGTGACAGGCGACGTGACAAACCTCTGAGAGGTTTACTACTAACTCACAGACACACACACTCCTACCTACACACATTCATCACACACGCGCACCTACATACTATGAACATAGGGAATATGCATGAGTAATCCATGCATGTTTCGTGTATATATATATATATATATACACACACACACACACACACACACACATGCACATGCATACAAACTTCATGAAAGCATGCTTACATGCATACATAAATACATATCCATAAATAAACATGCCTCCTGTCATTCCATCATTCTATCTATCTATATGCATACATACATACATACTACATACATATAGATACATATACACACACACACATACACACACATACACACATACATACATACATACAATGGTACACAGATAAAAAGATAACAGAAAGCTCGGGTAAAACCGCGTGTAAACTGATAAATGAAAACTGTCACGTAAAACGCGATGCAGTAGTAAATACTCTAACCTCATCTGCATTGTTTATGTAAACTTACACCACAGCTGTCAAACAGGGAAATGAATGAAACACTGCGACTGATTCTGATCTGTATGACACACATCGGTATATAGAGCAATCACTTATAGATAGGCAGACAGGCAGATATATTATATATATAGCTTGATAGGTAGGTAGGTAGGTCGGTAGGTAATCAGACAGACAGAGAGAGAGAGAGAGAGAGAGAGAGAGAGAGAGAGAGAGAGAGAGAGAGAGAGAGAGAGAGAGAGATGTTAAATATGTTTGTTATCAACAAGTCAGAAAAGTCGCAAACATACGTCTCTCTATACGTTTAAGCAAACCAGTACCAACTCTAAGGACACATTTGCTATTATGTTGCTAAGTCCAAACTCTTTCACATTTCGAGTTAAAGGACAGTGACAAAATGTTTTAGACGGTTGGGGGTGTAATTCATAAAAAGAAACGCCTGTGTATTCATACGAACGTTCTCAGCAGTTGTGGACAGTAATTGTCCTCGTAGGCAGCTTAGCAATTCCTTTTTTTTCTTTTTTTGTGTGAATAGGTTTCGTTTTAAATTACGTCGATTTGCTAAGTTCATTTATACACACACATTTATGAGACTATTTCTAGACGCACACGTACACGCATCCATAAGTGTAAACACCCACACACAACACACGCATCCATAAGTGTAAACACCCACACACAACACACTAACGCACAACACACATTCACAAATACATTTGTTTTACGCAGCTAAAAAATACATTTTTTTTTTTTTTTATTCTCCATGCTTTGTTTGTTACTGGATGAATGTGACAATAAAATTCCCACATAAGAAAGTCAAATGTTTTGTTGAGTAATCACGTGTGTGTTTGTTACGTAGTAGTAATCTGTTTCCTTTAGGATTAGATGTGATAAGGAGATTTA
>CM022677.1:26202543-26362543 GCA_012295275.1 Chrysomallon squamiferum
AAACCTACATAATGACTAAATAAACTGACCATCAAATTAAATATAGAGTTTTCTTTCTGTGACGTCACAGTCTAGCTGACTGTCAGACAGGGTCACGGCCGATCGTGTTACGTCATATTTTATCATTTACTGTTAAGTTCACTTCCGGTATCCATCGTTGTTTTTTTTTGTTGTTTTTTTCTTCTTCTTTTTTTCATTTTATTTATTTTGTTTTTTTTTTTTTTTCTAATTTTAATCAGTTTATATTCATTTCCTTTCAATTTATTATTTTATTTTGTTTATTTATTTTTATTATTTATTATTATTATTATTTTTATCAAAGACTTTGTTTGTTACTGTTAATGTTTACCGATTAGCAACAAGACTTCATTCTCATAACCTTACCACAGAAACTAAAATATCTACGAGTCATTTGATAAACTATCATAAATGTTAAAAAAAAAAAAAAAAATAAAAACGTTCGGAACTTTTGAACTTTCACAGCTCGCGATTTCATGTTCTTCCAGACTAACTACTACTACTACTACTATTACAACAACTACTACTACTACTACTACAACTACTACTACTACTACTACTACTACTACTACTATGTTTTGTGTGTGTTTTTATGTATATATATATATGTATATATAAACATCATTTATTTTGCAATGTTATACTACATTTATTATACAAATGCTACTTAATATTCACTATCAACGATATTATAATAAAATAAATAAATAAATACACAAACTAACAAACAAACAAATAAACAAACAAACAAATAAATAAATAAATAAATAAACAAATAAACAAACAAACAAACAAACAAATAAACAAATAAATAAATAAACAAACAAACAAACAAATAAAACAAACAAACAAATAAACAAATAAAAAATATCTACATCCCTAATAGCCCCACGTTAAAAGTGCCCGTTTCTGTTTTTTCAAAATCCCTCCAAACTGGTTCATCGGGTTGTAAGGCAGAAATAACCCAACAGGTTATACAACATTTTTTTTTTTTTTTTTTTTTTTTTTATGTACGTTTTATTGCACCACACGGGGAACGGCGAGTGCGAGGGGTGAACGTCTTACAGCAACTACAACAGCGTACCCGCTGCGTCTCTGGTCATTATTTACCAGCAGTTTAACATTTGCGTGTGTGAAGTTTAATTGATAGAGTTTTAGCTTATCTTTTGTTCACAGAACTTGATTTGTAACTGATCCTTCGTTCAGTGAACCTTGAAGTTATTTCGTTTTATTTTTCGATTTATTTTTTTTTTTTTTTTTTTTTTTTTTGTTAATATTTAAACAGCTGGAAACTTGTTGATGTTTTTGTTAAAGAGCAACTTACTAGCATATTTAAAATTTCAGAATGTTCATGTGTTTTTTGACATTTAAAAAAAAATAAAAAAAAAATATATATATATATTTTTTTTTTACTTCATGAATGCATTAGATTTTATCGTGGGCGGGCTTATATAGATAAGCAATACCTTACGATATGTACTTATAAATAGACACACAGGCACGCCCACACGCGCGCACACACACACACACACACACACACACACACACACATATAAACACATATATACAAATACAAATCCAAGCCCAAACAAATATACTACTGACAAAAGAAAGAAACAAATAAATAAATACATAAATAAATAACTGGACTGTTTTTTTTTTTTTTTTTTTTTTTTTTTTTTTATAAGCATACTTAAGAAAATTAATCAGACAACCATTATAAGCATACTGATATATATATATATATATATATATATATAAACTGTTTGTAAAGCATAAGTATAGGTTATGCAATTTAGAAATAATCTGAACTTAACGTTATCTCAGCAAAAAATTTCGAATATTTTAACAGGACTGCACCCACCACACACTGTGAACAACGAAATGCAGTACATCTGTTTTTAATTGATAAATAAACTTGTTTGCCTAGGGGAAAGGTATTTTAGTTGTTAAATTATCTTATTTTTGTAGCTGTCGGCTTTTCTCGTATCTTTTTAACGATCTGTTGTGTTATCTGTTCTTAAGGATATTACATTTTTCTTACGCAAGTGAAAGTTCAAACAACTGAAGTTTTGTACGATTTGCAGTATCAGTTGTAGATAATGTAAGACGTCATGTAACAATTACGTCAGAAATACGTAATGTAATTTTGTTCGAAGCTAACGACGACAAATAGTTACGCCTGTCATTACTGTTGCAGTGACGCAATGCACAGTGATTATTATTACGTCATTTGATTAGGTGCGTCATTTGATGTATATACAGGGAATAATTGGCTAATGTTTTGACATATAATGCGAAGCTGAGAATTCGAACTGAGCGAGGCTGAGCCGAGTTGCATTCCAGAAACTGAAAAGTGATATCTAACCAATTATTATTATTATTATTTTTATTTTTTTTATTCCCGCAGTCCTGAAATATGCAGAAACTAAATGAAAGTCACCTCACCATCTGACTACATTCAAACGTATTGATTTCATTCTGGCTGTTTATCAAAACACGAAAACTTCTTGTTATTTCTTTTGAATTAGAATGTTTGTTTATTTTTCTTTTAAATTATTATATTTTTCTTCTTTCTTTTTTTTTTTTTTTTTTTTTTTCAGATTTAAACCAGCAATTAATTAAAAAAAAACAATATAATATTTTTAACAAAATGTCATACACACGGGTCTGCACACACCATGATATCTCGCGACTATGTCTATCTGTGTTTTATGATCAAAACAGCTTTAGATAATGAATCTCTATACTATTTTAAATAAGCCAAACATGAATAATAATAATAATAATAATAATAATAATAATAATAATAATAATAATAATAATAATAATAATAATAATAATTCAGTGTGATAATGTTGAGAACAATAATAACAAATTTATTTCTAAACCATCTTTAAACGTTGTACTCACACCTCAAGACTAAATTCAGACAGGTTAGACAGTTATTTCTATGGGTGCAAGAGTAGGCGTAAACAGGGGCGCTCACCATTATAATTATTATGATGAAACCTTTAAAAAAAAAAAAAAAACCCACCAATATAACTAGTTTAGCTAACCGTTGTTCCAGTAGAAGTATTTCCAATCAGGGCTGGTTCAGAGTTGAAAAGACTTCGAGGAGAATTTTATCTGCGTGGGTAGTAATATTTTTGATGAAAATAGTTTTTATTATATAACGTCTGCTCTGCGTACATAGGCAGTGACCCGCCTTGCTCCAACTTGTAACCGAATTTGCTTTTGAAAACTATAAATGTAGACAAATAATAAAAAAAAAAAAACTATAAGAAAAAAACCTGTTTGACGACTTACAAATACCTTCACAAGCAATCCAAGCCCTAGAATAATCGTACACTTTTTTCTAGTCATTAGAGCGTGTCTCTCACTTATAAAACATAGTAGGCCCAGCTATTTTTTTTTTCCTATTCATTATTACTTACCGTGAAAACATGATGGCAAAAGGGTCGCGCGATATAACGAAACGTTTGTACTGAAATTGTAAAATGCAGAAAACTGGATGGGATATATAAAGAGAGTTATTGTCCGTGCAGAAAATATATCTCTCTCTCTCTCTCTCTCTCTCTCTCTCTCTCTCTCTCTCTCTCTCTCTCTCTCTCTCTCTCTGAAAGCCATAAATCTGATAAAATAATTAATATGTGTTGTTTGTGTATATGTTATATTATGAATCCGTGTAAATGTAAATGTATATTTATGTGTTTATGTATACGTGTTTTTGTGAGAGACCAGCATGTTTGACTGTTTGTGTTTTAACTCTTCTTTAAGTACATTCGTTATTGTTTATTTGTTTTCCAAAGCACTTGCATTCATGTGTTTATGTATGGTTTTAAATAGATGTAAGTCTATGCGTGTACATGGAAATACACATGGATGTTGTTTTGTTTTTTCTGCACCTTCTGTTAAAGTATGCAAAAATAAATAAATAAATAAACGTTTGATTCCGTTATTATGATTATGATAATGATGATGATAACAATGATTATTATTATTGTTGTTGTTGCTCTCTCTCTCTCTCTCTCTCTCTCTCTCTCTCTCTCTCTCTCTCTCTCTCTCTCTCTCTCTCTCTCTCTCTCTCTCTCTCTCTATCTATGTGTATGTTAAACTGATGCGTCTAAAAATATTATTTTTTTTTTTTTCAGGCGTACCCCGCCGCTATGGGGTCTGTTGGTACCCTCCTCCTCGCTCTTGTAGCTTTAGTGGTGTCAGTGCAAAAAGCTTATGGAGGTATGTAAAATAAAAATATTATTCGTGTATGTCTTATTTCACAAATCCAATATTTTTTTTTTTTTTTTTAATTTTTTTAATGAAAAAAAAAAATGAAGGTAAAAATGAAAATAATTGTTCTTTAATGCAAAATGAGCTTCTTTTTTTTTTTTTTTAGCAGGGTTTGTGAAAGTAGGTGAGTTTATATATTAAGTGAATTAGGAATCGGGTAAATGATTTCACGTGTGTTTATATAATGCAAATACCTCAGCGACATGCAGCCACCATTTTAAAAATCGCTTCTAATCCTAAAGTGTGCCTCTACGGGTTGTTAGTTTATTATTATTATTATTATTATTATTATTATTATTTTATTTTTTTATTTATATTTTATATTATTGTTATTGTTAGTGCCAGGTATTTCAGTGAATACTTGTACATCTTTCTTTATTACGAATGTTTTATTTTCATTTTATTTTTCATCTTATTTTAATATTTATTATTATTATTATTATTATTATTATTATTATTATTATTATTATCATGCAAGATATATTTAAACGGTTAAATTCAGATTTAATGTGCTAAAGATATTGTTTTATTATATATATATTTCATATATACTTGTACTCTAATCGTCTTAATGGTTGGACAAACTCATGTATAAAACGATTAGGTACAAGCTGGAAAGAATTTTTTTTTTTTTTTTTTTCCGTCATAAGTTTAATAATTGTTAAGTTAGCGTTAAAACTGGTTTGACAAGTTCTCGGTTACTTGCTTACTGTGTTACTGGTTGCTGCGGAACAAATGAAAACAGTCGGTGTCTCTATACATTATATAGAATGTATTCGTAACAGTGAACGTTTTCTATAGATCTATTCACTTGAGTATATCTGACAGATTTTATAAATTCTTGGCATAACTCTAGACAGGTCCCAGCCGTGAACGCCATTAATGTTAGAAGAGAGAGAGAGAGAGAGAGAGAGAGAGAGAGAGAGAGAGAGAGAGAGAGAGAGAGAGAGAGAGAGAGAGAGAGAGAGAGAGAGAGAGAGAGAGAGACACCTGAATTTATTATACTGATAGCTAATATTTCTGGATAACATTAACAACGCATTTTGATCAATATATTACGTCAGGAAAAAAAAAAATAATGAAAATCAAGTAAAAAAAAAATTAAATTTTCGAAATTTATTTAAATCCACAAATGGTAATTTCGTAAATATAATATAACCCAACTTATGTAAAAACCTGTACATGTATAAATTCTGATTTCCTATATATATATATATATATATATATATATAGAGAGAGAGAGAGAGAGAGAGAGAGAGAGAGAGAGAGAGAGAGAGAGAGAGAGAGAGAGAGAGAGAGAGAGAGAGAGAAAGAGAGATAGTAAGGGAGAGAGAGAGAAAGAGAGAGAGATAGAAAGGACATAGAGAGAGAAAGAGAGAGAGAGAGAGAGAGAGAGAGAGAGAGAGAGAGAGAGAGAGAGAGAGAGAGAGAGAGAGAGAGAGAGAGAGAGAGAGAGAGAGAGAGAGAGAGAGAGAGAGAGAGAGAGAGAGAGAGAGAGAGAGAGAGAGAGAGAGAGAGTATTTACAAATATGCATCTATTTGTATATGTATCGCAGGAACTATTGTGACAAGGGGCGGCAAACTATGTAATGTTGAGGGAAAAAATGGCTCGAATTTACAAGTAACATTCGGGAAAATAATGCTCTTCAAAAAATCCGAAGAATTCATTTTGTGAAAACTAATTTAATGACTTCTGGACATTTCAAAAAATAGCTGAGTTCTGCTTATTTGTCAGCTTATCTAATTAGCACAACAAGGCAGGCCTATATGATATTAATTAATAAACCTGTAATAACAAAACTGATTTGGACCGGGAACCGTTCCGCAGTAAAATAAAACTTTGTAAAGTAGTAGAATTCTTGGGCGATCTCAAAAAGTCACACTATTGGTGCAGCGGGCAAGACTGATGGATTGATTGACATATGTATGTATGTATGTATGTATGTATATGTATATATATATATATATATATATATATAAATATATATATATATATATATATATATTATATATGTATGTGTGTGCAAATACATTAATAATTTATTTTTTATTTTTTTTTATTCTTAAAGCTTGTCCCAGTCGTGTGGATATTATTTACGTTCTCGATGGCTCCCAGAGTGTGAAAAAAGAAAACTGGGAGAAAGTTAAAACGGCAGTCATACAATCAATCAAAGGCACTACAGCCGCGGTACAACAGCCACGTTTTGGCGTCGTTGTCTTCAGCACGGGCGTGCAGCAGAACGGAGTCCTTGAGCTGACAACCAGTGACAAAATACTAAATAGGGTTCCCTTTTTGACGTATCCGGAACTTGGAACAGATACTCACTTGGGTATAAATGAGGCGAGGAACATGTTCTTCAGGAACAAAATCAGCGGTGTTCCACAGGTTATGATCGTTATAACCGACGGTCTGTCTCGAATAGCCTCAGAAACGAAGAAGGCAGCCGACACTGCTAGAACGGAAGGCATCAAAGTACTTGCTATTGGTATCTTTACCTCGTTTTCGCCCACCGCCAAAAGACTGTTTACCCAAGAATTGACCGCTATAGCAGGAAGCGAAAACCAGTTTGTGCAGTTAACCAATTTCGACACACTGACGACAGAAGTGAATAAATTACAAACACAAATCTGTGTTGGAACTGGAAGTAAGATATTTCACTCTTTTTCTGTTGTAATAATAATAATAATAATAATAAAGAATAATAAATGGGTCATAATTTGCATGTTTTTAAAATGTATTTATTTATTTACTTATCAAGCAGTATGACCTAGTTTCTATTTTATTTTATTTGTAAAGTTGATTGGTGATTTCAGTTATTAAAGCATTATTACTGCTACTGTTACTGTTAACATTGATAATATTATTTCTTTCTTTCCTTATTTAATTATTTATTCATCTAGCTATCTATTTTATTATTATTATTATTATTATTATTATTATTATTATTATTATTTTTTATTATTATTTATTTTTTATGTTTTATTTCTATTTTTATTTTATTTTATTTTATTTTATTTTTACGACGATATCCAATTCACGTTGCTGTTTATCTATTCAGCTAGTGGACAGTGGTCAGCCTGGACGGTATCATCAACCTCAGTTTGTCAGACCGACTGTCAGCATACTGTGACATACACTCGGACGTGCAGTGACAGTCAGTGTGTTGGGTCTAACACTAAGTCCATTGTGGAAACATGCACGGGCGGCAACTGCGTAAGAAGTATGTACAACTCTTTCTCTGCCTCAAATGAATTTCCTGTCCTAGCTGTCCTAACAGAAACACACACTCAAACACACACACACACACACACACACATACACACACACACACACACTTATATAAATAAATAAATATGTAAATGAAAATATTATTATTACTGCTAAACATTCATTTATATTTAAAATATATTTGAAAATTATAATTAAATTTTTGCATTATCTTTTTTCGTAAAATTTATTCGAAAAGTTCATTACTTGAAAATTTTATCTGATCACCTCAAACAAGCCATGTTAATGTTTTTATTATTACAATCATGCATCGTTACGGAAATAACCGACAAGGAGACCGGAAGTTGTCTGCTTAGCAGACTTCAAAGTGTTCAATTAGAGTTAAGCTTTAAAAAGTTATTTGTTTCGTTGTTGTTGTTGTTGTTGTTGTTCTTCTTCTTCTTTTTCTTCTACTTCGTCTTCTTCTTATTATTATTATTTTTAATGAATTTAATTTAATTACGTACGTATTCATCGAAATTGTAGTAAACGGTCAGTGGTCTGCTTGGACAATACAGAGGAGTGAATCATGCCAGGCGACGTGTAGACGAACGGTTACCTTAGTCAGAACATGCACAAACCCGTCGCCCAGCGGAGGGGGTCAGGAATGTAGTGGAAGTAGCACAGATACTGTCACGCAGGCTTGTTCTGGAGATGCCTGTGGTAAGCATAAATTTAGATTTGTTGAAACAAATTTACTTCGTAAACTTTCCATTAAAGTTTCTTCAAGAGCATTACAATAATATTTTAAAATGTCACGTTAATCTCTCTCTCTCTCTCTCTCTCTCTCTCTCTCTCTCTCTCTCTCTCTCTCTCTCTCTCTCTCTCTCTCTCCTATCCACACATACACACACATGCACACATACAAAATAAAATCATAGAAGACTTATACCATTATTATTATCTAAAACCATATTTTGTTTTCATTTATATAGGATCTTGCTTTTTATTTCAAATTTTTTTATAATTAAATTTATTTTTTTTATTATTATTGTTATTGTTTTTACACAC
This sequence comes from Chrysomallon squamiferum, assembly GCA_012295275.1. NCBI lineage: Eukaryota > Metazoa > Mollusca > Gastropoda > Neomphalida > Peltospiridae > Chrysomallon > Chrysomallon squamiferum. Next base: position 26,211,131 of record CM022677.1, read on the forward strand.
ACACACACACACACACACACACACACTCACATGTATATATATCTTTTATTTAATTTTCTTTTATCTTGATTTGTTTTTTTCAGTGGATATTTAACAATAAATTGTTCTGAAACTAGAAAAACTAAATAGTTTCCTTTAAAAGTAAAAATAATAAAATATTTTCTACATTAAACTGGAAAAAAAAAATATATTAAATTTCATAATTATAAAAAAGTAAACCTTTTATTTTTTTTCTCCATTAGTGAATGGAGGATGGTCAGCTTGGACAAGACAAAATGTACAGACCTGTCAGTCAAACTGTCGCAGAACTGTGACATTAGTAAGAACTTGTACAAACCCAGCACCTTCAGTCGGAGGACAACAGTGTAGTGGAAATGCCATTTCTACTATCACAGAAGGATGTTCTGATGGGCTCTGTGGTAGAGGTAAGCTGTATTTAGTTTGATTTCAGTTGAAACATTTATTCACAGCACTTCTATATCAGGTATATAAGCACAGCTGTGATTCTGTAGAAGAAAGGTATTGAAACAAATAGGTAAAAGAATCACAGGTTTGTTACTAATACACAGAAATACACAGAAATATTAACCGTTGATTAATTTCTGTTGAAGTTTTTGTTTCAAAACACTATTTATTTATTTAATTACTTACATCTTTATTACATTCAGTTATTTATATTTATTAATTATCTCCCAACTTAATCATGACCAATTTAGGTAACATAACATAACATAAAATAAATAAATAAATTTTTCAAACAAAATTATATTCAATGTTTTTTTTAAAAAGAAGTAAATAATAATAATAATAATAATAATAATAATAATAATAATAATAATAATAATAAAAATCACAGATATAAAATATGTGAAAAATCAAAATAATACAAAATTATATTAAATTTAATCAAAAATTTAAACATTCAGAAATAATACTTTTTTAGGCTCTGCTCCTTCCAAAATGAAGCCTATTTTAAAAATATTAAAAATAATAAATTGCACTTTTTTAAAGAATGAAAATTAAATACAGCCAACCATGATGCATGAAAAAAGGGATAATTTATTTTTTGTTTTAAAAGTTTATTGTTATTATTTTCTTATGTGGTTAATGTGATAAGGTTACAGCAGATGAATCTTCCTCAGAATATTTGATTCATGTTAACTTAACAGAGATTCATTTTCAGATATATATTGAAAAGTAACAAACTTGCCAGAAGAAGTATTACTTGTTTGGAGATATTTATTCATATATCACTACAATTTAATATAATTTAATATAATTTAATAATATTTTTAAAATATTGATAATTATTATTTAAGATCAAGCTGCCAGTTTTGTAAATAAAACAAAAAAAAATTACATTAATATTTCTTTTTTCCTATGTGATAATAAAAGTCTTTTTCTACAGTTTATAAAATAAATCTGAGCAAATAAGATTTTTCATTTTTTATTCAGATATCTAAAACTATAAAAATAATTTATTAAAGATAAATAAAGCAGAAAAAAAAAAAAAATTGAGCATTAATTGTGCATTTTTTGCATATGAAAAAAAAAAATTTATATTAAAGCATTTTTTTGCATGGAAATAGCTTCTGAATATTATTTATTTTTATTATTGTTCACTATATTTGTTAACTAGTTTGTATCACAATGGGATCGCATTGGTTTTATATGAATATAGTTTATTCCTGTTAAGCTTAATATTAAATTAAGGCTATTTACAAATAAATTTAATTAGAATCTACAGGGAAAGAAAACAATAAAACTACAAAAAGAAAAATATGTTAAACAGAATAATTATAAACTAAATATACATCTCATTCAGTAAATGGACAATGGTCAGCTTGGACAAGACAGTCTGTTGGCTCATGCCAGTCAAACTGTCGTAGAACTGTGACATTATATAGAACATGCACCAACCCTGCACCAGCAAACGGTGGTTCACAGTGTGTTGGAATTAATACTAACACAATCACAGAAGCCTGCACAGGAGGTTTATGTAACAATAACAGAGGTGATTGTTTTTGTTTTCAGCAAAAAGAAGCAACTTAATGTTTTTCCATAAATCAGACATGCAGTTAATTTATATATATATATATATACAAAAATTATAAATGAATACAAAAAAAAAAAAACAGTTCTTAAGAAAAAATGCATGTAAACCAAAAAAAGTGTTAATTGTATTTAGGTAAATGAAAATTAACTTGATGAATATGACTTGTGTAGATTTTTTATTATGATTTTTTAGTATAAAATTATTTTTTCATTACTGAGGCATCAGAATGAGATTTTTTCACCAGCAAAAATAAACAAATATGAAAGGGTTTTTGGTTAAATGAAATGTTATTACTTTAGTTGATGGACAATGGTCAGCTTGGACAAGACAGTCTGTTGGCTCATGCCAGTCAAACTGTCGTAGAACTGTGACATTATACAGAACATGCACAAACCCTGCACCAGCAAATGGTGGTTCTCAGTGTGTTGGAATTAATACTAACACAATCATAGAAGCCTGCACAGGAGGTTTATGTAACAATAACAGAGGTAATTATCTTACTTTATGCAGCAAAGTAAAGAAGCTTGAAATTGTTCCACTGATCAGTTCAAACTGATCCTGAATTAAATGCTATATCTGCTTATATTAATATAAATTACTTATTGAATTTTATGGAGGCTATAAAAAATGTTTCAGTTGACATTCTTGATGAATTCAATAGATTAAAAACAATGAACATAATTTTGAGAATATGTGTCCTTTCTCAAGCTCACACTAATTATGATAGCATTTGCTTTACATTACTGACTTTGTTATTAATGTTAAGTTTTAGATTTATTTGTTTTGCAATGTTTTTGACAATCATATATCCAAACAACCCCCCCAAAATGTATATTCTCTGAATAATGCTATTTAAAAGTAAATAAATAAACAAGTCACATATATATATAAACACTAAGATTTCTCTTCATTTTAATAATAATAGACCATAATAAAAAATAAAAAAATCATCAATTTTATGAATTTTACATCTGAAAATATAAATGTCTCAACATAACTTAAGACATTTTATTACTGCAGTAAGAAAGGAAAACAAACATAAAAGAATTGCTCAGGGAAAAAAAAAAAGATATAATAATAAATTGTAGAATATTTCCTTCTGTAAATGGACAAGTTTTTTTTTTTTACTAAGGCATAATATTTTCAATAATTTAAAAAAAGAAAGAAACAGTGAAGTTTATAAAATGTATCCTGAATGTAAATAAAACAAAATATTGATACTTTAGTGAATGGTCAGTGGTCAGCATGGACAAGACAATATGTTGGTTATTGCCAATCAAATTGTCAAAGGTCTGTGACATTATACAGAGCATGCACAAACCCTGCACCATCAGGTGGTGGGTCTCAGTGTGTTGGAAGTAATACTAACACAATCATAGAAGCCTGCACAGGAGGTTCATGTAACAATAACAGAGGTGATTTTCATTTTATAATGAATAATGATAGCAGAAAACAATTGAACAGGCACAACAAAGTCAACAGCATAAACATAAATCCTTTCCAATAAATGTACTAAATATTAGTTCACTATTAAACTGCATTTACACTCTCAGCATATTAATAGGATTATTATTAATAATATTAGTATATAATTATTTAAGATTACTATATATATTTGGTTTAATATAATGTTACTAATTTATATAAATTATATAAACTAATATTATTAGTTAAGCATTACTTTAAGTATCCTTCCTTCAGTGAATGGACAGTGGTCAGCCTGGACAAGACAATCTATTGGCTTTTGTCTGTCAACTTGTAAACGAACTGTATCACTAGTTAGAACCTGCACAAATCCTCCTCCATCAGGTGGGGGTTCTCAGTGTGTTGGAAGTACAACTAGTACTATTACAGAAGATTGCACAGGAGGCCAATGTCAAAGATGTAATACAGTGATATTTCTTGTTATTAACAATTATTAACTCTATCTGTATGTGTGTGTATGTATATATATATATATATATATATATATCATTAATATCGATCTTTTTCTATCTCTCTGTTTATGCAAACATATATTTCTGCCTGTCTACTGCTATCTGTTGTAACATATTATATATATATATATATATATCTTGTGCTAATAGTATCTATATGAGTTTCTATGAATGAGGTGTTAACAATTATTAACTCTATCTATGTGTATGTGTGTGTATCTTTTTTAATCTCTCTGTATGTGCAAACATATATCTCTACCTGTCTACTGCTGTCTGTTATAACATAGTATATATAACCTTTCTTAATAAATATCTATCATACATCTCTGTATCTGTTTCTATGAATGAGATGTTGTAATCTTTTCCATAACATATTACTTTTATTTTATTCATAATTTAGTTTACTAACAGAAGATTTAACATGAATATAGACATGCATCTCTATGATTTACAGTGCCACCTGACTGATGGAAATAATATGAACTTTCTCAACAAATTTCATTTCAAGATGTCTCCAGATGAAAGTTCTTCATTAATTTACTTTCAAACAAAGATTTAACATTCTAGTGTTTACTGATTAAATTATTATCCCTTCAGTGAATGGACAGTGGTCAGCATGGACAAGACAGACTGTTGGTTATTGCCAATCAAATTGTCAAAGATCTGTGACATTATACAGAACATGCACAAACCCTGCACCATCAGGTGGTGGGTCTCAGTGTGTTGGAAGTAATACTAACACAATCATAGAAGCCTGCACAGGAGGTTCATGTAACAATAATAGAGGTGATTTTCATTTTATAACGAATAATGATAACAGAAAACAATTGAACAGGCACAACAAAGTCAACAGCATAAACATAAATCCTTTCCTGTAAATCTATTAAAAATTAGTTCACTATTAAACTGCTTTTACACTCTCAGCATATTAATAGGATTATTATTAAAATTACTATATATATTTGGTTTAATATAATGTTATTAATTTATATAAATTAATTATATATACTAATATTATTAGTTGAGCATTACTTTAAGTATCCTTCCTTCAGTGAATGGACAGTGGTCAGCCTGGACAAGACAATCTATTGGCTTTTGTCTGTCAACTTGTAAACGAACTGTATCACTAGTTAGAACCTGCACAAATCCTCCTCCATCAGGTGGGGGTTCGCAGTGTGTTGGAAGTACAACTAGTACTATTACAGAAGACTGCACAGGAGGCCAATGTCAAAGATGTAATACAGTGATATTTCTTGTTATTAACAATTATTAACTCTATCTATATGTGTGCATGCATGTGTTGTCTGTCATTAATATCTATCTGTTTTATCCTTCTATATGAAAACATATATTTCTGCCTATCTACTGCTATCTGTGTAATCTTTTCCATAACATATACTTTTATTTTATTCATAATTTAGTTTACTAACAAAAGATTTAACATGAATATAGACATGCACCTCTATGATTGACAGTGCCACTTGACTGATGGAAATAATATGAACTTTCTCAACAAATTTCATTTCAAGATGTCTCCAGATGAAAGTTCTTCATTAATTTACTTTCAAACAAAGATCTAACATTCTAGTGTTTACTGATTAAAAGCTAAACCAATGATATATATTAAATTATTATCCCTTCAGTGAATGGACAGTGGTCAGCATGGACAAGACAGACTGTTGGTTATTGCCAATCAAATTGTCAAAGATCTGTGACATTATACAGAACATGCACAAACCCTGCACCATCAGGTGGTGGGTCTCAGTGTGTTGGAAGTAATACTAACACAATCATAGAAGCCTGCACAGGAGGTTCATGTAACAATAACAGAGGTGATTTTCATTTTATAATGAATAACGATAACAGAAAACAATTGAACAGGCACAACAAAGTCAACAGCATAAACATAAATCCTTTCCAATAAATGTACTAAATATTAGTTCACTATTAAACTGCATTTACACTCAGGATTAATAGGATTATTATTAATAATAACAGTATATAATTGTTTAAAATTACTATATACATTTGGTTTAATATAATGTTACTAATTTATATAAATTATATATACTAATATTATTAGTTCAGCATTACTTTAAGTATCCTTCCTTCAGTGAATGGACAGTGGTCAGCCTGGACAAGACAATCTATTGGCTTTTGTCTGTCAACTTGTAAACGAACTGTATCACTAGTTAGAACCTGCACAAATCCTCCTCCATCAGGTGGGGGTTCTCAGTGTGTTGGAAGTACAACTAGTACTATTACAGAAGATTGCACAGGAGGCCAATGTCAAAGATGTAATACAGTGATATTTCTTGTTATTAGCAATTATTAACTCTCTCTATGTGTGTGTGTGTGTGTTGTTTGTGTCATTAATATCTATCTTTTTTATCTCTGTATATACAAACATATTTCTGGCTGTCTACTGCTGTCTGTTATAACATAGTATATATAACCTTTCTTAATAAGTATCTGTCATACATCTCTGTATCTGTTTCTATGAATGAGGTGTTGTAATCTTTTCTGTAACATATTACTTTTATTTTATTCATAATTTAGTTTACTAACAGAAGATTTAATATGAATATAGACATGCACCTCTATGATTGACAGTGCCACTTGACTGATGGAAATAATATGAATTTTCTTAACAAATTTCATTTCAAGATGTCTCCAGATGAAAGTTCTTCATTAATTTACTTTCAAACAAAGATTTAACATTCTAGTGTTTACTGATGAAAAGCTAAACCCCAATGAGAAATATTAAATTATTATCCCTTCAGTGAATGGACAGTGGTCAGCTTGGACAAGACAGTCTGTTGGCTCATGCCAGTCTAATTGTCAAAGAACTGTGACATTATACAGAACATGCACAAATCCTGCACCAGCAAACGGTGGCTCACAGTGTGTTGGAAGTAATACTAACACAATCACAGAAGCCTGCACAGGAGACCTCTGCCAGAGAAGTAATGAGTTTTATTTTATACTGTCTAAAGAAAGTGAAAAAAACATGTAGTTAAAAAATATAACAGGCACAGCAAATTCAATAACATAAATATACATCCTTTCAAATAACTTAATAAAAATTATTTCACTATTGAACTGCATTTGCACTCTGCATATTAATACTATTAGTTTATAATTTAAAAAATATTATCATAATGTTACTGATATTGTATACACCAACAATATTCAATAATTATGTAACTATCATTCATTCATTTAGTTCTCAGTCTGGACAAGAGAGTCCTTTGGCTTTCACTATCATACCATTATTAACTTGTTATATTATATATTAAAATATATACTAATATTACTAGTTAAGAATTGTATTAAGTATCCTTCCTTCAGTGAATGGACAGTGGTCAGCCTGGGCAAGACAGTCTGTTGGCTTTTGTCTGTCAACTTGTAAACGAACTGTATCACTAGTTAGAACCTGCACAAATCCTCCTCCATCAGGTGGGGGTTCTCAGTGTGTTGGAAGTACAACTAGTACTATTACAGAAGATTGCACAGGAGGCCAATGTCCAAGATGTAATGCAGTGATATTTCTTGTTACTAACATCTATCTATCAATCTAAATATATATCTATATCTGACATAATCTGTCCATCTTTCTGCCTATACATATCTAAGTCTGCCTGCTTGATGTAATTTAAATTTATTCATAAATATCATCACCTGTCTCTTTATCTATTTCTTGACTTGTAGATGTATTGTAATGTTAAATTACATATCATTAGTTTATTTATTATATATATATATATATATATATACTATTCACTATTTTACTAACAGAAAGTTTAACTTGTGAACTGATATTGATATTGTTAATGCCAGCTGACTCAAGGCAGTATTTTTAGGATGTAAAGTTTCTTCAACTATTTTAGTTGATGAGATTTGTATTGTACAAATCAACGTTCTGTAGTTAAATTTAAACATAAATGTCTTTCAAACATTTAACATTCTAGTGTTTACTGATTAAAAGAAATATTAAATTGTATTCCCTTAAGTGAATGGACAGTGGTCAGCTTGGACAAGACAGACTGTTGGTTATTGCCAATCAAATTGTCAAAGATCTGTGACATTATACAGAACATGCACAAACCCTGCACCATCAGGTGGTGGGTCTCAGTGTGTTGGAAGTAATACTAACACAATCATAGAAGCCTGCACAGGAGGTTCATGTAACAATAATAGAGGTGACTGTTTTATTTTTTGTGGTAAACAGCAGAAACCTAAACATAAGTCATCAGTTATAAATTAATTATATACTTACTCACATATTATTACGATAAAAGACTTTAAAATTAGAAACACTCTTTAAATTAATTAGATTAACAAAAAGTCTCTTCTGCAGTTTCTGTGAGATTACATTTTTAAGACAACAGTATTTACTTTTTTACTAACTAAAAATAATGTGTCTTGTGGTAAATTGAAATATTATTCATTTAGTTGATGGACAATGGTCAGCTTGGACAAGACAGTCTGTTGGCACATGCCAGTCAAACTGTCGTAGAACTGTGACATTATATAGAACATGCACCAACCCTGCACCAGCAAACGGTGGTTCACAGTGTGTTGGAATTAATACTAACACAATCACAGAAGTCTGCACAGGAGGTTTATGTAACAATAACAGAGGTGATTGTTTTTGTTTTCAGCAAAAAGAAGCAACTTAATGTTTTTCCATAAATCAGACATGCAGTTAATTTTTATATATATATACAAAAATTATAAATTAATACAAAAAAACACCAACAACAGCTCTTAAGAAAAAATGCATGTAAATAAAAAACACTGTTAACTGTATTTAGGTAAATGAAAATTAACTTGATGAATATGACTTGTGTAGATTTTTTATTATGATTTTTTAGTATAATATTATTTTTTCATTACTAAGGCATCAGAATGAGATTTTTTTGCCAGAAAAATTAAACAAATATGACAGGGTTTTTGGTTAAATGAAATGTTATTACTTTAGTTGATGGACAATGGTCAGCTTGGACAAGACAGTCTGTTGGCACATGCCAGTCAAACTGTCGTAGAACTGTGACATTATATAGAACATGCACAAACCCTGCACCAGCAAATGGTGGGTCTCAGTGTGTTGGAATTAATACTAACACAATCACAGAAGCCTGCACAGGAGGTTTATGTAACAATAACAGAGGTGATTATTTAATTTATCATGGCAAATGACACACACTTAAACTAGTTGTATTACTCTGTTTCTATAACAAGAAATTAATCATTAATTATAAATTAATTAATATCAACTAAAAGTTATTTTTAACACAAACGTCTTAAAAATGGAAACACTCTCTAAACTAAATATATTAACAAAAAGTAATTTGTTGAACTCTGCAATGTGTGTGAGATTGCATTTTTAAGACAATTTTTATTTCTTTTTGCCCTGGCTACAAGAAATACAAATTGAATGTAATTTGGTAAAATTATAGAATTATGTTTTTTGTATCAATCCATGACATTGCTATTTTACTAATAAATATAAAAACAATTATGAATGGTCTTGTTTAAGTTCAGTATTATTACTTTAGTGGATGGACAGTGGGCAGCTTGGACAAGACAAACTGTTGGCTATTGCCAGTCAGATTGTAAACGGTCTGTGATATTAATTAGATCATGCTCAAATCCTGCACCATCAAATGGTGGGTCTCCATGTGCTGGAAGCTCTATTACCACTATCTCAGAAACTTGTTCTGGAGGTTCATGTATTGGCAGAGGTAATTGCTGTAGCGGAGAGAAGAAGCTATCACATGTGCTTTGATGTATCTTACTAGTTGATGCTGACCCAGAATTAGTTGCTGAAAGATTGTAAATTCTACATCTGAAGAACAATAACAGCTTTTAGAAATTAAATAAAAATTATTATTTTAATTAATTTTAACAAATAATAAAATCTGCAAATCTAAAAGTTTCATCATTAACATTTTGTTCTATTTTACAGTTTTTGTTAATTTTTACTAAAAGTAGTTAGAAATAGCTATAATATTAGAAAACTACTCATTTGAACTTTTTATAAATTACTTTTGCTGAACATTATTATACTAAACAAAATGCATTCAAGATAATTTTTTATTTTTAGTTGAGTTGTCATCTTTTGTCATCAAAGTTTGATAGATTATAAGTTAAAATTTGTTTTATGTTTAGTTCATGTAAATGACATGTTTTACCAATTCAAATCTGTAGTTGTGACATCATCCTGTACTTGACTGAATGATAGTTGTCTTTTTTGACATTAGAAACATTATTCATCAATTCTGAATGCTGTCATGTCACAATTACAGAAAAAAAATGGCTCACATTTTTTGACATCATTCTTTTGTTCTTTATGCTTATTATTAATTATGGCAAAGAAAAGAGAAAAATATAATGTGTACAATTCAAGAAAGATTATTATTATTATTGTTTTGTATTGTATTTTGTGTAACATTTTTGTTGTTGTTGTTGGTTTTTTTAAAGTAAATTGAGAAATTCTCTAGGATTGCAATTTCCCTCATTATCTTTGCTGTATAGACTGACAAGTAATTTAGTTAATATATTTATATATATTTATTTAGTTATTATTATTACTTTAAGTATTATTATTTCAGCACTATTGTTATTATAATTATTATAATTATTATTAGTACTAGTTGTAGTAGTAGTAGTAGAGTAGTACTAGTCGTCATAGTAGTCATAGTTACTTTTTAATTATTTTATTTTTATTAATTTCATTATTAATTTATTAACATATTTAAAAAAATAAATAAATAAATAAAAATAAAAAAGAAACAAAGAAACTGACCAATCAGAATTTAATAATATAACTAACTGCCATAAAATATCTCACTTATGCATTTGCACAACTCTGCAATTGTGAAAAATTCAAAAATATAACTTTTGTTGCAAATTTATTTCATCTTATTATACATGAGGTATATTACTGCATAAAATTTTGTTGACTGTATATATCAAATAGGTTTCTTTTTTTTTTTCTAAATAAAATAAATTGTTCCTATAATGTAAAAAACAAACATTTCATACTTACTATTTAAAACATGAATAATTACCATTTGTTAACAATTTATTCAGAAGAACTAATGAATTAATTTTTGGGCAGGATATGCTGATTTTGTAAACCCTTCACTATTTTAAAAGAAATGAGCTAATATTTGCTGAACAAAACTTTATTTACAGTGTATAAATCTATTTTTGTAAAACAATTATATCTTATAAATCTATTTAATAAAAATGGTTTGATAATTTAAACAATAATTTCATTCATAAATTTTGATGAAGAAATTTATATATGTATAAAAAAGATACAAAATTATATGGGTTACTTTAATGGGTTTTGGGCATTTTTTTATTCTTATTAAATAACTTATCATGTATGTTTAATATCAAATTTTATTTCTTGAAACTCCAAGTAGAGGTACCATAAGCCATGACTTAAATAATTAAATTTAACACTTTGCTTTTCAATTGGTCAAAATGGTTTTAATTGCTTTTTGTGATGCTCATTAATAACTTGTTGATAATTTGAACATTCTGTTCGAAAAGCTTTAGTAAACCTATTTCTAACTGTGTTAATTGAAAAAGAAGACAAAAGATATAAATAAAATAATCTATGATTACTTGTAAATATTATTATTCATATTTTATTCATATTACTTTACAATAAATGTTTAGGAAAGTAAATAGAGTTAAATGTACTTCTGAATATCTGCAAAAGTGTAGTATATTTATTATTGGTTTTATTAAACAGTTACTTTTCGTAATAAAATAGTGCCAATCACTGAATTGTACCAAGGCTTCAGATGCTGGAGAGAAAAATTATTTATTTATTTGTTTATTTATTTATTTTTATTATTTGTCTGTTGTTTTTAGTGGATGGAGGATGGTCAGCTTGGACAAGACAAAATGTACAGACCTGTCAGTCAAACTGTCGCAGAACTGTGACATTAGTAAGAACTTGTACAAACCCAGCACCTGCTAATGGTGGAAGTCAGTGTACTGGAGATACCCAGACTACAACCACAGAAAGCTGCTCTGGTGGGCTCTGTGGTAGAGGTGAGAGTTTACATTCAGTTAAAAGTTCTACCAAAATCACACACCTGATTGAGTTTAAAAAACAGTAAAAACAAAAGCCATTATTGAAATTGGACACACACACACATTTATAAAATCTGCACAGAATATTGACAGCCATTGATGGATTCAAAAGAATGATAAGGCAATCATCATTCTAAGCTTCACTGATGACACAGATCCTGGTGATACTTTGAGGTCCGGAACAGAAATCAGAACAAGGAAAAGCTGAGTCCCTGTTCTGTGCTTCTGCTGATTAAAGACCTTGTGTCTGGGGCAAAGTTGAGTTAAGGACCAATCAATCCTGACTTTGAAGTGTACAGAATGTTTTGTATACCAATCATTGCTGAGAAAAACATAGTGGAGGAGATGTGACAGCTGCTACATGCAGGGAACTACTGGAAATACCAAACATTTCAGCTCTTTTATTATGTAACAGAGAATAAAATCAAAAAATCAAAATAAAGTGTAGTACAACATTATGGCAAAGTTGATATACATCTTGAGAAATAGGAAGCTAGAATGAATTAGCTAAGAGCTCTGGTAATTGTGGATATGCTATTAAGTGGAAAGGTGAGATGAGCTGTATATACAGCATATTTTTAGCTTCATTACTCTTAGTACATTAAAAAAATAAAAAAATAAAAGTAAAAGAAATGAAACTGAGATGACAACTGATGTAAGAAAGGTAGCTAAGTAAGCAACAAATACTACTACAGACAATTGCCCCCCCCAAAAAAAAATAAGAAAAGAAAAATAGGAGAATCTTTATGGTGGTTTGGTCATGTAATGCGATATTTGGGGAACATTTCTAACACAGTCAAGCTAAAAGAGAGAAGAGAGAAGAGCAATGTGGTCGACTGACCTCAAAGAGTGGACTGGTCTCATCTTCACCCATGTTATTAAAACACCTGATGAATAAGAAGCGTGGAAAGAATTGCATAATCAAAATCTATTATTCTATCACCCACATTGCACACAAGCTATGGGACAGATCAGTAGATCAACAGACAGAAAGAAAGACAAGTGAGACAGCAATAGACAGTTGATACATGAATAGATAGACAGATCACTGCAGACATACAAAAATTGTTTAATGAAACTGAACTTAAGTTTTTCTTATTTAATTATACAGTTTGAAGTAATTGAATATTGTTATTAAATAAACAACAACAATAACAACAACAATAAAATAATAATAAAATAGATGATATATAACTGGTAAAGGTTTTCCATTTTTTATACATAATGTAATTTCTAATTTGTTTAGTGGATGGAGGATGGTCAGCTTGGACAAGACAAAATGAACAGACCTGTCAGTCAAACTGTCGCCGAACTGTGACATTAATAAGAACTTGTACAAACCCAGCACCTGCTAATGGGGAAGTCAGTGTAGTGGAGACAGCCAAACTACAATCACTGAAGGTTGCTCTGGTGGACTGTGTGGTAGAGGTGAGAGTTTACTTTCATTTGACTGACAACGATTAGAAAGACCCACATCAAATACTTAATGTTGCCTTGAAGAAACACAAGTGTATTTTTAAAAACCATCATTAAACATTCAAAAAATATTTCTTTAAGAAAGTGATTTTTACTCTTCTCTTTTAGATATCAAGTAATTGAAGATACAACAATAGAATTTAAGGTGGATTTTTGTTAGCATAAACAAATGAAATAAAATGAAAAATAAAAGTAAATAATACATATAAAAGATTTGCATTTTCACAAATTAGATAAAATATTTTGTAATTTATTTAGTGGATGGAGGATGGTCAGCTTGGACAAGACAAAATGAACAGACCTGTCAGTCAAACTGTCGCAGAAGTGTGACATTAGTAAGAACTTGTACAAACCCAGCACCTGCTAATGGTGGAAGTCAGTGTAGTGGAGACAGCCAAACTACAATCACTGAAGGTTGCTCTGGTGGACTGTGTGGTAGAGGTGAGTGTTTACTTTCATTTGACTGACAACGATTAGAAAGACCCACATCAAATACTTAATGTTGCCTTGAAGAAACACAAGTGTATTTTTAAAAACCTTCATTACAGATTCAAAAAATATTTCGTTAAGAAAGTGATTTTTACTCTTCTCTTTTAACTATCAAGTAATTGAAGATACAACAATAGAATTTAAGGTGGATAAACAAATGAAATAAAAAAAAAAAAAATTAATTAATATATATATAAAAGATTTGCATTTTCACAAATTAGATAAAATATTTTGTAATTTGTTTAGTGGATGGAGGATGGTCAGCTTGGACAAGACAAAGTGTACAGACCTGTCAGTCAAACTGTCGCAGAACTGTGACATTAGTAAGAACTTGTTCAAACCCAGCACCTGCTAATGGTGGAAGTCAGTGTACTGGAGATACACAGACTACAACCACAGAAAGCTGTTCTGGCGGGCTGTGTGTAGGTGAGAGTTTATTTTCAATGAAAAGTAAATGCAAGATAATACAAGAGGCCACTGCTAGACAAATATTAACAGAGAATAACTAAACTTACAAAGTAACCTTCAAACAGTGTGATTCAAACCTGTATTTGTTTATTTTGGGCCTTTGCTGCTTGTTTCATTTTGTTTTCATTTTCTTTTTCAAGCTTGTTGTTAAATTAATCATGATTATATAGTAACCATTTAAAATAACAAATAATTTAGATATTTAAAAATTAAAATTAAACAAAGAAGTGCAAATTAAATAAAGAATAACTGAAAAAGACGGTTTATCAAACAATGTTACTTATTGCAGTTTGTGTACCATTTTATCAGTCGTTAAAATTAAAATAATTAAATTTAGTATTGATAATTACAGAGTTCAGAATTCAAAAATGTAATGAATGCACTGTTAATAAATGTTATAAATGGATCAAGTATATTTTAATTATTTTTTTATGTACCAAAAAATTGTCTGCATGAATAATTTTATTACTTTATGTTTGTGTTGCCAACATAATCCCTGATTTTATATGCCAAGTCACTTAAGACAGCTGATGTTGATTATCATAACTGTTATTAATCATAATTACTGTTGTTTTTATTACTTGAAAATTTTCAATTCTGTTTTATTAACTATTCATTTCATGGAAAACATAAGTATTTTTAAAACAAACTGAATTTTCATATAATTTTCTTTACATTCTTTTATTTCTTTATTGGCAACTAAATTTAAAAGAAAACAAAACTAAAAATTCATAATTTTTGTAGTGAATGGAGGATGGTCAGCTTGGACAAGACAAAATGTACAAACCTGTCAGTCAAACTGTCGCAGAACTGTGACATTAGTAAGAACTTGTTCAAACCCAGCACCTTCTAATGGTGGAAGTCAGTGTAGTGGAGACAGCCAAACTACAATCACAGAAAGCTGTTCTGGTGGACTGTGTGGTAGAGGTGAGAATTTATTTTCTGTGGAAATGTAGGTCAAATTGTGGACTAAAAAATAATAGAAATAATTGCAAGAGCTCATTGAGTTTTAAATGTAATCTTTATAGTGTTATTAAAACAACCAGCCATTTCTTTCAATTAGAATATTTTGTTTTGTTTGTTTAGTGGATGGAGGATGGTCAGCTTGGACAAGACAAAGTGTACAGACCTGTCAGACTAACTGTCGCAGAAGTGTGACATTAGTAAGAACTTGTACAAACCCAGCACCTTCTAATGGTGGAAGTCAGTGTAGTGGAGACAGCCAAACTACAATCACTGAAGACTGTGCCGATGGACTGTGTGGTGGAGGTAAGTGTCTGCTGGTATCATTATCACAGTTTTTAAAAATTATTTTTTTTTTGCATTTTGTAATATAAGTGTTAATAATGACATATATTTATGAATCTTATACAGTTTAGACAAATACATTCAGGTACTTCTAATAATATTTAGACAAATAATTTTGTGTTTAGCAGAAACCATTAAAAAAGCAGAAGCTATCTTAGGTTCAAATTTCAGTTGCTTTTAATAATTTTTAAATTTAAGAATTTTGGATACCTCATGCATAATCTGTCTTATAGTGTGCTGTATATAACAACATTAATTCATGGATAATTCTGTATACCGCATCCATAACCTGTGTAATAATGTGTTCTGTATAATTTTAATTCATGTAAATACTTTTTTATCAGGACAAGCTATATGGTCAGCTTGGGTAAGGACTACAATAGGCAGATGTTCAAAACAGTGCTCAAGGGAAGTGACCCGAACTAGAACATGTCCTAGTGGTCAGAACTGCAATGGTCCTAGCACAGACAAAATTTTTGAAGCATGCACAGGAGACGATTGTCCTTCTAAACGTAAGAAATTATTATTAACAGGAGATGCACTTTCGATTTTTTTTGGACTGCCAATTAGGACACTCAAGCAACACTTTGAATGGCCTGCTACAATTTTGTTAATTTTGTTTTTAACTTAAAAGCTTGTTATCATTTCATGTAAACTATAATAATATCACTTTTCTAGTTTTAATAAAAACTGTTGTAATTAAATTATTATTATTATTATTGTCAAAGAATCCACCCAATCAAACACTCTGCATTAATAACAATTCTGATAGTATTTTTTTCAGCATCTTGTCAGACATTTTGAGTAAATGATCTAAAGTCTGATTCCAGACATACAAAAATTCCAGATATATAAAACTTGGAGGTTACTTTAAAAAAAATATTAACTACATCTGTAATGAATTTCATGATATAATTATTTTGATTTTGAGAACTCTAAGCTGTTGGTTCTGAAGATAATGCATAAATTGACAGCGGCCAATGTATATTTTTTTTGTGTCCTTTGAAGACTGAATAACACACACACACACACATATATTATTTTTTAATTATTTTTTTTCAGCCTGTCCTTATGACATCATTTTCGTCATTGATGAATCTGAGCTGATGCGTTCTTCGGGATTCACAGTAAATGGAAAAATTGGGTTCAAAAGAATCAATGATCAAATCATAGCATATCTGCAAGAAATGTCCAAGGCAAAGGTATTAGCCAAAGTAGGATACATTGGGATTGGATTAGACT
Organism: Chrysomallon squamiferum; assembly: GCA_012295275.1. Lineage (NCBI taxonomy): Eukaryota > Metazoa > Mollusca > Gastropoda > Neomphalida > Peltospiridae > Chrysomallon > Chrysomallon squamiferum. The sequence goes on from CM022677.1 coordinate 26,228,228, forward strand.
TTTTGAATCGTAAAGCAGCTCGTGAGATTATTGCTCCCACTACTGACATTGAAAAAGTTATAGAAGATATAAAGAAAATCACACATCAAGACATATCTTTGGTTTGGACTCAAGTAATGAAAAGTCTCCCCAGTCTAATTCCAAAAGGTAATATTATATTGTTGTAGGAGAACCTGTTCTGAATTATTTTTTTAAATAGAGAGTCACACATTTAACATCACAAACTGATGTTTTATAATCAAAAGTATTATCAGGGCCTGTAAATGTACTTGGTTATTTTAATACTGTTTATGAAGGTTAAATTACAAAATGGAAATACATTTTCATCTCAGGAGGATATTTAGGAATAAATATTGAATCTAACAGTAATGGAATATTAAATTAAATCTCTTAGGAGAAAACCAAAGACAGTGCTAAGTGGAAAGACATCTGTGTAATATTTCTATGAAAGTAAACAGATCTCATTAACTCAGAGCTTGAAAATGAAATTAGTGGTAGATTTTATTTATTTTTAAATTAAGTACTATTCACAAATGATTGTAGAATGTAGAACACTCTGATGAATTCTTCTTAAGTTCTAAAATAATTTTTTTGTTTTTTAATGATTTTGTAGGTTCAAATGTTGTTATAATGGCTGCCACAGAAGTTTCTTCTAGCAACAGGCAGGCTGTAAGCACCACAATTAATGGCATTGATGCTGAGTTTTATGCCATTGGTCTTCCATTCAAGGTAGTTCTGTCTGATGCAGGACTGCTGCCACTGACACATAATAAAAACGAAAATGTGAAAATTTTGACAACATTTGATGATACATCAATTATAAATCAGCTCAAACTGTTTTTGCCAACTAAGTGTCCCAAAGGTTAGTTTGATATATTATTATTATTTTCTTATATTGTTATTATTATTCTGTGGGAAGGAAATATTCTTATTCTTCTTGATTAGTTTTCATCTTTCTTGCTTGTCTAGTATATTTTGTATAGAGAACCACACATACACACAAATATACATACATACGCACATGTTTACATTCATATGAAAGTACATAAACACGTGAATTAAATGGTAATTTAATATAATGTTCTTCTTATTTCATTTTTGAGCATTTAAGTACTAATTTGTTTTATTTTTATTTTTCCAACTATTTTTCAGGTGTTTCAGCAGGTAAGATTATTTTTCTTTTTTAATTACTCTTTAAATTTATACATATAAATCGTTTTAAAATGAATAGAGTATTACAGAATTCTTATTATTTATTTAAGCTTTTTTATTGATTCATATAAATATTTAAAGATAAAATCCTTTGAAAAATAAGTAATTAAATACTCTTTTTTTTTTTGACTCTATTTTCACTTAGAAATGACTGCATCTTTTTGAATGTCAGTTTATAACAGTATTATTATTACTATTGTTGTTATTGCTATTATTGTTATTATTTATGCTATGTAACTTCCAACCAGTAATCCTCATATTGTTCATTTATTGACAGTTTGTAGCAATGTCATGGATGTTGTTGTTGTTGTTGATGGCTCATTCAGCATTGGAGAAAGTACCTTTAACAACGAACTTAAAAACACCTTGATTGGCCTCACTGATAACCTGTTTGGTTTGGGCAGAGACTTGAAGATTGGATTAGTTCTCTACAGTCATCAAGTAGATGCTGTTATTGATCTGAACAGTAATAAAGCAGAAATTAAATCAAACATTGCAAATTTCAAGTATCCTAATGGTGCAACATGGACACACATTGGAATAAAAGCTGCCAGAGAGAATTTCATCAAACTAGGTAGAAAAAATTCTACAAAGGTATGTATTCATTGTGTTTCAGATGTATTTCTTAACCTTAACCTCTTAACCATACAGCTTTATTCCATTATTTTCCATTATGAAAAAAGAATTCTTATCCTAATCTGACTAGCTTGGTGTGTACTTTTTCACACTGATCCTGTTTCTCATTCTGAAAAATACGGAGATAAATTACTTGTCATTTTGGTTGCAGCAAGAAATAGCCTACTGCTTCAATCAGTTTTAAATAATGATATCTTAGGATAGAGACTCAAAGAGGAATAAGTTAATTATATAAAATATCATTTTAAAGCTTTGTCTCCTTTAATTCATTTTGCTGGGGTTTTTCAGTTTTGATTAATCTTGGTACAGATTTTTTATATTACTTTGTATTAATTTTACTTTTTTAATGTCAGAGTACTCATTAATAGACAAATATTTTATAATAATAATAATCATCATCATCATGAGCATCATCATCATCATCCAGCAGAAATAGATATATAATGCCAGTTAACCTTATCTTTTTCAATTTTTAACAGCTGATGATAATTATTACTGATGGTGAATCTACCAACCCACAACTAACAATTCAGGAAGCAGCATTGGCTAAACAGATGGATATAACTATATATGCTGTAGGAGTTGGACAAGCCACCCAGACTGAACTGAGAGCAATTGCATCATCACCAGCTAATGTATTGACAGCAGCAGACTATACTGTACTGGCAGCACAATTGAAAGAACTCACTAAGCTTTGTGCAGGCAAGTCAACTTCTACATAAAAGAAAATTATTACCAAACTAGTTTTCAAGCACAATTAAAAATAATTTAATTCTAATTTTTAATTAATTAATTTATTTATTTATTTATTTATTTATTCTTTTAATTTCACGCTTACAGTTGATGGTGCCTGGTCTGCATGGTCACTTCAGAGACTGGGTAGTTGTAGTGTAACATGTGGTAGTGGCACTAGAATACGATTTGAGATAAGAACATGCACAAATCCTGCACCTAAGAATGGAGGCAAAGACTGCGGAACAGATGACAGGAGGAATCTTCAAGAAGCATGTGAAACAAATGTCTTATGTCCAGGTAACAAGCAATAATTAAATGAAATATAATTTTTCTTTTAAACAAATTATAGACAGACATGTGGGCATGTTGTTTCTATTGTATTCTAACACAATAAATAACGATCTCCAGATTGTGAATAAAATATTATGAGGAATTAAAATTATTTCTCTACCTACAAAAGTGAAAATGGCTGAAATAAATAAATGGCTAAAAAGAAGTCGCTGATTCAGTTCTTAATGATTTGGTGAAACTTTAAGGCTAATGAATTACAAAGTTATAATATATATTTTAATAAAACTATTTATATAAAACTATTTTTTTTTACAAAAACTTTTGTTTACATAATTTTGTTTTAATGTTACATTAATATTTGCTATAATTGTTATTTGATTAAGATATTAATATATCTTGGGATTTATAATTCCTTTTACAGTCTGAGCATATATTTAATTAAGACAATAAAAGGTTTGGGCTCTTCACATATATAACTATTGATATGTTTGTATGTTCCTCATATTTGAGTAAAAATGATTTATATTTTGTTTCGTAGCCTGGGGTTCATGGTCAGCATTCAGTGCGGTTACAGCATGCTCAGTAACCTGTGGCTCTGGGGGTACTCTGACAAAAGAGAGAAAAAGAATTTGCGAGAATGATGTACAAGGTGGTAATGGGTGTGGAGCCAAATCACCTCAAGTTGAAACAAAAACTGAATTGTGTTCAGCACAAAATCCCTGCCCAGCATGGGGAGCATGGAGCTCGTATGTTTATGGTGCCTGTTCTGCAACATGTGGAGCTGCTACACAGACTGGTGTAAGGACAAGAAAGTGTGAAAATGATCCCACAGGATTCAGCTGTGGCTCACAATCACCACAGAAACAGACCCAAACACAGGCGTGTTCCCTGCCTTCATGCTCATTCTGGGGAGCATGGACAGCGTATGGTGATATCACGCAGTGCTCTGTAACATGTGGACCAAACGGAGTGAAGACACAACAGCGATCTAGGACATGCGTTAATGACAATAACTTAAACACTGGATGTGGGGCTCTATCACCACAACTACAGAATAAGACTGTCCAATGTTCTGGACCTGCTTGTCCATTCTGGGGTCAGTGGTCACCTTACACCTATGCCGCCTGCTCGGTTACCTGTGGATCTGGTACACAAATTGGCACAAGAAGTAGACAGTGCATCAATGACATAACTGGATTTAGTTGTGGTTCGAAATCACCACAAGAGGAATCTAATACAAAAGCATGTAATCTAGGAGCTTGTCCTTACTGGAGTGCATGGACAGCTTACACATATGGTCCATGCACAAAAACCTGTGGCACTGGGTCAACAAAGACAGGTATAAGAACAAGAACCTGTATTAATGATAATAACTTCAAAACTGCTTGTGGACAGTCATCGCCCCAAGAACAGAAACAAATTGTTGATTGCCAGGTACCAAACTGTCCTACCTGGGGCCCATGGACAGGGTACACAGACAAAACTAAATGTTCAGTGACATGCGGAACCGGCACGAAACGAACAGAAAGGACAAGAGTGTGCCTCAATGATGTAAAAGAAAAGAATGGATGTGGCGCATTATCACCACAATCAGATGTTAGGCAAGAACAATGCTTTGAAGGCCAGTGTCCATCTTGGGGATTTTGGTCTGCTTACAGTTATGGACCTTGCTCTAAGACATGTGGATCAGGTGGCACACAAACAGGAACAAGAACAAGAATATGCGTGAATGACAATGTATTTAAGAATGGCTGTGGAGCAACATCTCCCCAGAATGATCAAACCACACGTACTTGTACTTTGCCTCAGTGTCCTAGTTGGGGTCCATGGTCAGGGTACACAGCAATTACACAGTGTTCTGTAACATGTGGGTCAGGAGGAAGGTGGACAACACGCAGCATCAGAATTTGTAACAACGACAACTCTTCAAGTACTGGATGTGGAGCCAAATCACCTCAAGAGTTGACTAGAACTGAATCATGTTCTGTTGGTACTACATGTCCGTTCTGGAGTTCTTGGTCAGGATATACCTATGGTCCCTGTTCTGCAACATGTGGTACTGGCGTCACCCGGACTGGAACGAGGTCAAGAGTATGTCTCAATAATGATGAAACAGGACGTGGTTGTGGAGCAGAATCACCACAAACAGAACAGAAACTTCAGAGTTGTTCACAAACACCTCCATGTCCTTTCTGGGCTCCATGGACTGCATATAAATCAGTTACAGCATGTTCTGTCACTTGTGGATCAGGTGGTGTCCAGACATATCAGAGAAGTAGAGTATGCAATAATGATACACCTAAACAAACAGGTTGTGGTTCACTTTCACCAGCTGTTGAAACCAGACAACAGTCATGTTCAGCAAATAGGAATTGCCCTGCATGGGGAGCATGGTCTGGATATACATACACCGACTGTTCACCATCATGTGGTACTAGCATCACCAGAACTCAAACAAGAACGAGAACATGTCAGAATGACATCCAGTCTCAAACTGGTTGTGGTGCAAAGTCCCCTGACATAGACAGAACTATTGTGGCTTGTCCATCAAAACCATGCCCAAATTGGTCACCTTGGTCAGACTTCACAGCAATAACTCCATGTTCAGTAACATGTGGACCTGGTGGTCAGTGGACAAAACAACGGATGAGAGTCTGCAATAATGACAATGGCCAAAATAATGCTTGTGGTGCTACTTCACCTCAAAGAGAAACTAAGCAAGAATCATGTATTTCAGCATATACTTGTCCATACTGGGGTCCATGGTCTGGATTTACATATGGTGATTGTTCTGCCACCTGTGGAACAGGAATTACAAGACCGGCTTCAAGAACCAGAATCTGCATCAATGATGTTGCTACCAAAAATGGCTGTGGTGCCAAATCTCCTCAAATTAACACCAGCCGAGCACCTTGTACTAAACCATTGTGTCCTTTTTGGAGTTCCTGGTCAGATTATGTACCATCAAGTACATGTTCAGTAACATGTGGTTCCAACGGTTCAAGGACCCTGACTAGAAGAAGAGTATGTAACAATGATGTACTGGGTGGTGGAGGTTGTGGTCCTCAATCAGAACAAAATAAAACAGAAGCATGTTCTTCAAATGTTCCTTGCCCATTTTGGGGATCCTGGACTGAACTCCTGGGACCATGTTCTGCAACATGCGGTACTGACATTAAAAGGGTCATGGTGAAAAGAAGAACATGTCAGAATGATGATTCATTTGGAATAGCCTGTGGTTCAAAATCTCCCCAAGAGCAGCGAGAAGTTGTAAATTGTCAAGATAAGCCATGTCCTAGTTGGGGTTTGTGGTCAAATTACATTCCAACAGGTGCTTGTTCAGCAACATGTGGACCTAATGGTGTTTGGACTGTGATAAGAACACGAGTGTGCAATAATGATGTACAAAATGGAGATGGCTGTGGTTCATCGTCACCACAACAGCAAAGTAAGCTTGAAAGTTGCCCACAAAACCCAAAACCATGTCCATCCTGGTCATCTTGGTCACCCTTTACTTACTCAGCTTGTTCAGTAACATGTGGAACTGGTACAAAAACTGGAACATCAAGAAGATCATGTTTGAATGATGTAGCTGGTGGAAATGGTTGTGGAGCATCATCACCTCAGTCTCAGCAAGAGACACAGACATGCACCAGACAAGCATGTCCTTACTGGAGTTCATGGTCAGGTTTCACACCTATTGAATCTTGTTCTGTTACCTGTGGTCCAGGAGGCAGTAGGAGAATCCAGAGAACAAGAACATGTATCAATGATAACAATGCACATAATGCTTGTGGTAGTACCTCGCCTGGTACAGAGACAAAAACAGAAACATGTACATCACCAGTCACATGTCCATACTGGGCTGCCTGGTCTGGCTACACCTATGGTGAGTGTTCTGCTACATGTGGACCGAGTGTCACAAGAAGGGGTTCAAGAACACGAGTCTGTGTCAATGATAATAATAATAAGAATGGCTGTGGTGCTATCTCGCCACAGATAGAAACGAAGCCTCAGTCATGTAATGTTCCATTATGTCCCTTATGGGCATCATGGACTGATTACAGACAGATTGGCCTTTGTTCAGTGACATGTGGAGGCAATGGGCAGATGATACTTGAGAGAATGCGAGTATGTAATAATGACATACCTGAACGTACCGGATGTGGAAAAAAATCACCATTAATAGACAGAATTACCCAAACTTGTTCAGCTAATGTACCTTGTCCTTCATGGGGTCCTTGGTCACCTTATAACTATGGTGGCTGTTCAGTTACCTGTGGCAAAGGAACAAAAACTGGCATACGATCTAGGACCTGTCAGAATGATGACAACACCGGGTTTGGCTGTGGGCTGAAATCACCAGACCAAGAGACATCTGTATTGCAGTGTTCACTAAAACCCTGCCCCAGCTGGAGTACATGGTCAGACTACACACCGACTACTGCCTGTTCTGTAACATGTGGACCAGGTGGTACTTGGGTGAAACAACGAATAAGGATCTGCAACAATGACAACACAAATCGTAATGGTTGCGGTGCACAATCACCTCAACAAGAAAGTAAACAGGAATCCTGTGTATCAGGAAATACCTGCCCATACTGGGGTCCATGGTCAGGTTATAAATATGGCCCATGTTCTGCTTCATGTGGAAATGATATTAAACGGACAGGAACAAGAACAAGAATCTGCATCAATGATAATAAAGATGGCAATGGTTGTGGGCAACAGTCACCTCTGACAGAACAGACACCAGTACCATGTAGAGTGACTGCATGTCCATCCTGGAGTACGTGGACAGACTATAAACCTATATCTACATGTTCAGTAACTTGTGGACCAAATGGCGTGGTAACAGAGAGAAGACGAAGAGTCTGTAATAATGATAACAAATTTGCTAATGGTTGCGGAGCAGACTCGCCTCAAGACCAAACAAGGAATGTCCAGTGTAAGTTCCAGAAAGCCTGTCCCTTCTGGGGAAGCTGGTCTGCTTACACTTTATCTAGTTGTTCAGCTACATGTGGGACCGGAGCTACCAGAACTAAATCAAGATCAAGGACATGTCAGAATGACATAGACAGTGGTCTCGGCTGTGGTGCAAAATCCCCAGAAACTGACAGTCAGACAGAGCAGTGTAACCTGCCTGCGTGTCCCAGCTGGAGTACATGGACTCCCTACAATCCAATATCTGCATGTTCTGCAACATGTGGTCCAGGTGGAACATGGACAGTGAGGAGATCAAGAGTATGTAGGAACAACAATGGATTAGCCAATGCCTGTGGTGCTCAGTCACCACAACAGGAAACCAAAACAGAATCTTGCACTTCATCGAAAACCTGTCCATACTGGGGTCCATGGTCTGGTTTTATCTATGGCGAGTGTTCTGCTACCTGTGGTACAGGAATAACAAGGATGGGTACAAGAACAAGAATATGTCGCAATGACGTAAGTTCTAATGATGGCTGTGGTCAGAACTCTCCACAGACAGAAACTAAACCTCAGACATGTCAGCTACCATCATGTCCTTTATGGGGTGATTGGACGAATTATATTCCAATAGAGGCTTGTTCTGCTACTTGTGGTCCAAATGGAATCAGGACTATTCGAAGACAAAGAGTGTGTCAGAATGACGTCCCTCAAAGAACAGCATGCGGTGCTCAGTCTCCTCAGTCGGAGAGTAAAAGGGAAAGCTGCTCATCCAATAAACAGTGTCCAGTTTGGAGCAGTTGGTCAACGTATGTTCCTGTAACTGGATGTTCAATTACATGTGGAGCCACTGGAGGTGTCCAGACTGTGAAAAGAACACGAACCTGTCTCAATGATGTGCCTGGAGGCGGCGGCTGTGGAATTGGTCTTAAAGAAGAAACAATAACTCAAGCTTGCTCAACAAATGTGCCATGTCCAGGTAAGACTTCTCTTTATATATATTCAAACACACACACACACACACACACACACACACACACACACACACACACAAAAAAAGAAAAACTAATTTTTAATCTTTCATATTTTATGCATGTTTTTCTTTTTTTTTCTTATTTTTCTTATCAAATTTGTCTATTGTCACATATTATTTATGTTCATTTGTTACCAAACATTTTATACTATTGTTTGTAAGCTCATGCACTCTGTTAATGTAATTATTATTTTAATTCTCTTTCTAGTTGATGGTCAGTGGGGTCCGTGGAAGAAAGGGTCAGTGGGTCAGTGCTCTGTTACTTGTGGCAGTGGAGTGCAGAAGAGGACACTGTTTCGAGCCTGTGACAGTCCAGCGCCTCAGAACAATGGGAAGGACTGTGTGGTCATCAACGGAATCTCAACAACACTGATTGAGACAGAGATATGTGTCAGAACACCGTGTCGTAAGTTATTTTAAATAGTCAGAATTTAACTTGGTCCATTTAGATGACTAAAAAATGTTTGTTATTAGAAATAGATATGTTTTGTTTGTTGTTGTTTATTTTGTTGTTTTAAAAAAAAAAAAATTATTAGTTGGATTAAAATGTGACTCGGTTCTTTTTACTATTTATTTTTTATTATCACATCAGATTTTTATCCAAAAATAACATGAAGAAATCTATAAAGCTTTCTGAATTGTTTTGATTTTGTTTATTTTTTGTTTATTTTTTTGATTTTTGATTTGTTTATATTATTAGTTTTTTTTAATATAATTTTTCTCCCTCAAATTACATTTGACAAATTGACAAAGCTTCATTTTGGATTGTTTTATTATTACATTATTTGACATTTTTTAATTATAATTTTATGTTTTTATTTTGAGTTCTTCAGTCTTGTTCAGTTTTGTTATCTCATGTTTTTCACTGATATTTTTGTATTTCAATAATTAGATTTTTAAATAAAGTTAAATTATTTATCTGTTTTCTTCACAGCTCGTGCAGCACAAGGTAAGCAAATATTTCTTTATATTAACTGAATTTTTAAATGTATAAATAATGAAATGTGAATTTTAATTTGGGTATTCATTCAAATAAACAAAAACATGTTCTGAAAAAAACACATAAGTTTACTTTTGTTCATTTATTATTATTATTATTAAATTTAAATTAAGGAATCATTCATTTTTTAATAGAAAATTAAGAAAAATCCTTGACTTTTTTTACATTTTTTATTTTTCTTTTATAAACAGTATTTTATGAAACAGTTGTTTACTAAGTTGTCATTAATCATCTTAAACATACATAAAAACATTCATACCTAGAAATATTTCATTTCTTTTCTCATGTTGCATATATATATATATATATATATATATTTATTTTTTCCGCATATGTTAATACGTTTCTGTTTTAATGCAAACTTTACTGGCAGGCCTCTGTGATAATGCCACAATAATACAGGGAGTAGGCTACAATCCTCATCCAACAGACTGTGACAAGTTTGTCCAGTGCTATTATCGTAAATCTGATGGCTTCTCCATTGGTGTTATCAAGACATGTCCATTTGATCATTTCTGGGATCAGAAACAGCTTCGATGCAGTCTGGCTTGTAATGTTGATTGTCCATATGGTAAGTGTATTTTTATATTATTATTATTAAATATATATTATCATCACTTCTTAAAAAGCATCATCATTAATTTATGGTTGGGTGGGTGTGAATTAAGAACTGACAGAAAAAATAGGCTTTTCTTTTCATTTGTCTAACTGATCATAATGAGTACAAGATAATGTTCCAGAACAGAGCACTATACACATACAAACACGCATGCACACATATATATATATACACACACAGTTTAACATTTTGTTAAGAGATAAATACTCTTTGAAAAATGTGTTAAATGTGTGTGTTTATTTGTGTGTGTGTGTGTGTGTGTGTGTGTGTGTGTGTGTGTCTAAAACTGTTACTTTTATCTTTCTTCTTTTGCTTTATAATAGACAAATGCAAGGACAAAAAGATAGAAACTCATAACATGGAGGGCAGTTGCCGTGCCTACTGGTCATGCAAGAATGGTAAATCTGAAGGCCAGTGTTGTCCACCTGGTTTTGCTTACGTGCACAACAGAGGATGTCAGTTCGACTTCACATGCAAAGATAAATGTCCTTTCATCTGTATGAGCAAAGGTTGGTTCAATTTATATTATTATTATTGTTGTTGTTGTTATTATTATTATTATAAGTGGGTTATGGGTAGGGGTATTAGTGTGTTTGAGTGTGGAGAGAGAGTTAAATTATTTTTATAGTAGATGTGCCATTCTAATGTAGGGAATAAAACTTCAGAAATACACTGAAAAGGAAATGTATGGCTAATAGTTTTCATAATTTAAACTCCAGTGGCAACAGAAGATTTTTTTCATCTATTTTCTCAATCATCTAGTTATTTTTATTCTCCCAACTTTTAACAGCCAAAATCAAACACTGAATAATCATTATTTATTTTATTTTCTTCTTTTTTTTCTTTCTTTCTTTCTTTCTTTTATTATTCATTATTTGTTAGTCTTTTTTGCCCTTTTATTTATTTGTTGTTCTATTGATTTATTTAAATTTAGACGTGTGTGACAAGAGACCAGTGTGGAATAACACAAACAAGTACGAGTCCAGCATGGGAACACTGGGATGGTTTCCATCAACATGTTTGAGATCAAACCTTTATTACGATATGGTGGGGTGTGAATGTTCAACAGCCAGCTCTACCAGTAAGTTGTTTTATTTACCATTAAAATGTTTACAAAACAAAAAAAAAAAAAAAAATGAAAGGTAAAAGAGATATCTGTTTTATATTTATTTATTTTTATTATTATATCTGTTACAAAAATTATCTTGAAGTTCCATTAAGAAAATATATTTAATTGTTAGAAATAGTAATACTATTTAAAAAATAAATTTCAAAAGTTCTGAAGGTTATTTACACTGTGTTTTGTAGAGTTTAGTAATTGTATTACAAAGTAAATTGTTTAGTCTTCTTTTTATGACATTTATCAAATATGACAATTTATTATGATCTTTTTTTGGTTTATTAGTTAGTTTGTATGTGTTTGTCTCATAAAAGATAAAAAGCATATAAAAATATTTATTTTCAAATATTTATTTATTTATTTGGTTTTTTTTTTCCTTTTTGTTTAATCAAATCCTTTTTTGTGCTGTGTGTCTTCTGGTGGGATTTTTTCTTCTTTTTTTTTTGTCTAAGATAATAAAACACCTTTAAAAATTTTTTTAAATTTCAGCTTGCGTGCCTGACATGGTCATGGATTTCAGCAGTCCAAATACTCTCACCAATGCTGCAGGAATTACTGTTTCCACAAGCAACGTCCAAATTACAGGCGGTTCTGCCAAGTTTTCCGGCAACGGAGTCATTCGTACAAACCTCGCTCTGACAGAAGCTGCCCAGACAAAACCAGTGTCTCTGGTGTTCAAGTACAAAGAAACTGCTGTGGTCACTTCAAGACAGGTTCTGTTTGCAAGCCCCCAGTGCAAGATGGCGGATTCTTCCTCACTCATTGTGGCTCTTGAAATGGATGCGTTCGTCGTGGAACTGAGGAACTGGTACGGGTCACGCACTCGGGTGGCTGTTGGAACCGATGTAAGTCTTCACATGTTTTCTTAACTCAGTTTTCTTTCTGTTTTGTTATATTTATTTATTTTTATGTAAGTCTTCACATGTATTCTTAACTCAGTCTTCTTTCTGTTTTGTTATATTTATATTTTTTTATGTAAGTCTTCACATGTTTTCTTAACTCAGTTTTCTTTCTGTTTTCTTATATTTATATTTTTTTATGTAAGTCTTCACATGTATTCTTAACTCAGTTTTCTTTCTGTTTTGATATATTTATATATATATTTTTTTAAATTATTTTAGTGTATGTTTCAGGGTTTATTTATTTGTTTGTTTGTTTATTTATTTTTCATTTTTGTGTTTCTTTGTTCGTTCATTTTATTTTATTTTATTTTTTGGGTTTATTTTTTTATTTAATTTCATTAGGTTGTTTGTTTGTTTGCTTGTTATTTATTTATTTGTTTGTTTGTTTGTTTGTTTAAGTGTTTTTTCTATTCATTTATCTTTATTTTTAGTTGAATTTTTAATCTCTTTTATCATTTTTTCGATGTTTTTATATTATTTCTTTTTATAAAACATTTTTGTTTAAATTCTTTTTATTTCTATATCATTTTGCTACTTAAATTTAACTCCTATCACTATGTATTTACCTATTTTAATTCATTTATTTTTATATACTTTAAACATCTTTATATGCTGTGTTTTAATCATAATTACTATTAGTTTGTTTATTGTTTTGAGGTAACAGAGTATTTAATTAATTATTATTTTCAGAATTATTATTAATTCAATTTCTATTTAATCATACCTCATCCTTTCTAGTTAGGTTTATTTATTCTTATTAATAAGCTTTTTCATTTTGTTCTTTTTCTTGTTGTTTTGGTGTGTGTGTGTCTTTTTTATGATTATAATTTCAGTTTCTAAATACTTTTTTTTTTTCCAGGGCTTCCCTGTAACAAGCTGGAAGAAAGTAGAGTTTGTGTATGATGGAAAATATCTCACTGTCACTGTTCAGGCTGGAAGCAGAAAATATGCAGAAAGAGAATATGGTAATATATGTATTGTTGTTTAAGTGTTTGTGTGTCTAGAGGTATGTGTTTGTGTTTGTAGAATGTAAAACAGCATATAATGTATTTCATAATATCTGTACTGTTAATTCTTGTTTAAATAAAGTTATATCTGATAATGTAAAAAACAAAAATTACAAAACGAAATTCATAAGAAAATGATTCAAGATAAATGCCAGGAAGTGTCTGTGTGTGTGTGTGTGTGTGTGTGTGTGTGTGTGTGTGACTGTGTGTGTGCTGTACAAATTAATTATCACAATTAACATTTCATTCTGCTCATTTTATTTTAATATAAATATTAAAGTATTCTTTGCAACTTCAGATATATATATATTCAAATAATATTAAATTATCAGATTAAAAGAAAAAAGGTCAGTTAATGATAATATTTATAAAAATAATTTTTTCAGCTCCAAATATAGGATTAATTCAGTGTGGTCTGGATATTGGAACTGATGGAAATGATGGCTATAAAGGAGAACTGGATAATGTAAGTTGATGCTGCACATTGAACAAACCTATAGTGATACCTCATTTAATGACAAACATTATCAACTCAAATATTAGCACCTACAAAATGAATTGCTTTATAACAAGAGACAGAAATATTAATTAATATAAGCATTGGTTCATGAACGGTAGGTTTGAATGAAACAATTAGAAAAGAATTAATGACACATAATATAACTGACAAACAGGTCATACAATACTGAAATGGGTTTTAATTCTACCAGATACTCTGTAAAGTAAGTGGTTTAACAAAAACCAAACTAAAATGATGTAACAGATTACAAGTAATTAATATTCTTTGTTAATAAGAGGTGTTAATATTTCTAAGCTAACATAAGTGCAGTCATGTTAAATAATAATAACTGGATTGCATCATTATATGGGCCTTTGCTTTATCACTTTCATTCATAAACTGAATTAACTATGTTAATTTATTTACAACAGTGTGTGTGAGTGTGTGTGAGTCTGTGTGAGACTGTGTGTGTGTGTGTGTGTGTGTGTGTGTGTGTGTGTGTGTGTGTGAGACAGGAAACTGAGGCTTGAATTAATTTATATTTTTGTTTTATTTTTACAGGTTCAAGTTTTCCGCTGTGACCCAACCAAACCTGTTTTATAAAACAAGAACATTATTAACTGACAATTATCAACTGATCTGCTGGTGAAATAATCAGCCGAAACTGAAAAAGATTTTGCTTATTTATTTAAGAACATTAAGAACATTTTCTTATAATAGTTACGCAAAGAATTGTTATTAATAAGATCAGCAAATTAATACAGAACTCTCTAAAATAATTATTTATCAAGGCAAAATTATAAATTAGTAATATGTTCAAAGTCAACTATTGTCTTGTTAGAAATAATAATTAGAAAACAAATGGTATAAAATTCAGTGTCACCCATTGAGTTCTTTAACAAATAATAACAATAATTAGAAAGCAATGTTTTTTTTAATAATGCGGTACAGCTTATAGTTAATAAATATTCGTTAATTATAGTGTAAATCATTAAATGTTAGTTTAATTACATATAAGTATTTCAGAATACTCCAAATATATATATATATATAATTAGATCTCTTGACCAAGGTTTCGAGTGCTCAAAATGTTTCTCATATATATATATATAAATTTGTTAGATTATATTTTTGTATGTTGTCCTTTCATTACAGTTTTTGATATTTTCTACTTTTGTATAGAAGTAACATCTTTTTGTTAGATGAAATTGTAGAGTAATCATAGAAAAATGTTTTTTATTTTTTATTTTTTTGAATTCTCTTATATATATTACCATTTGATTATTATTATTATTATTTTAATAGTTGTATATATTGTTATGTCGAATACTTCTAAGAAATGTGTTGAGTGTTTTGTATGTTCATTGATATGGCATCATAATTGGCTGGAACAGAAACAAAATTTTCAAACTTGTATTATTTCAATGTCACAATTTCATATAAATTATTATTTTTATTTTTTATCTTTAATGATGAGTTACAAAAAACAAATATTTTACTTTGAACATCAGTATTTGCAGATAAAATAATTTCAAAACAGAACAAACACACACACACATATATAGATATATATAAAATCACATACTTTCATTAGATTTAGTCTGTTCTAGATAAAACACATAAATTGAATTCTACATAATATTTTGGTTAAAGTAGTTACAAATAAATAAATGTATATACACAATATCTTTTATTGAAAAGAATAATACATTTTGATACTATTGAATTATGAAATGAATGAAAAACAAATTGTATTTCTTCTTAATTATCACAAACTGTTGATGATAACTGTTTAAATATTTAAAACATTTTATATTTTTTTTACTTATAATTTTTATTTTTTATTTTGTTTATTTTTGAATATTATTGATCTATTAAAAAATCATTTTCTTTTAACAAATGTTATTTTTTATTTTCAAAGTAGTATCTTTTTAGTTTCTTTCTACTGGTACTAAAAAGTATATAAACACTTTAATAATCTTGATGTACTAATTTATATGCAATAATGACTATTACAAAATTCTCTTTTATAATGTGCTTATATAATTACCATTTTATATTTATATACATATATTAAAATGTAACTTTTTAATAAAAATCTATTTTGGAAACTTATTCTTGCTTCTTTTATTGTTTGTATATGTAAGACCTCAATAGTTCAAAATCAGTTTATAGTAATTATGACTCCAGTTTAGAATTAGTAATATGATTAAATTATTTCCTTTATATAGGAAGGTTGTTGTGAAAGATCTAATGCTGTTATGGAAGTTTTGAAATTATTCAGGATTATGCTCTTTTTAAATGTGTGTGTGTGTGTGTGTGTTGCAAATGTGTTTAATATTAAAGATATTGTCTATATATATAATCAATGTAAAAAGATATTCTAATGAAAATGGATTGAAGAAAATCAGTTCCATCACTAACTGAAGTATTAATTTGTATCAACAAAATATATTTTACATAACAGCTCCCACAGGGAAAACCAGATATTGATCCAGTAATGGCAATAGCAGTATAATACTAGGAGTGGTACGTATGTGTTGTATGTCTGAGTACATACATTGTGTCTACTTGTGTGTATGTCACTGCATGTACCTTTGTATGTGTTGTATCTTATGTATGTGTGTGTGTATGTGTTGTATCTGTTTTGTGCCTGTCTATGAAGGTTGTGTATCCATGTACATGTATATCTGTATGTGTAGTTATTGTAGTATCTCTGTATGTATATCTGTAAATGTGTGGTGTCTGTGCATGCAGTGGGTCTGCATGTGTTGTGTAACTGTGAATGTTTTCTGTCTGTGTTGTATTTGATCATGTGTCGTGTTTTTGTATGCTGTACTTGACCATGTGTTTCTGCGTGTGTTGTATTTGATCATGCGTCATGTGTTTGTGTATGTGTTGTACTTGATCATGTGTCATGTGTTTCTGCATGTGTTGTACTTGATCATGTGTTATGTGTTTCTGTGCCTCTTTTATATTTGATCATGTGCCATGTGTTTGTGTATGTGTTGTACTTGATCATGTGTCATGTGTTTCTGAGTGTGTTGTATTTGATCATGTGTCATGTGTTTGTGTATGTGTTGTACTTGATCATGTGTCATGTGTTTCTGAGTGTGTTGTATTTGATCATGTGTCATGTGTTTGTGTATGTGTTGTACTTGATCATGTGTCATCTGTTTCTGCATGTGTTGTATTTGATTGTTTCATGTGTTTGTCTATGTGTTGTATTTGATCATGTGTCATCTGTTTCTGCATGTGTTGTATTTGATCATGTGTCATGTGTTTCTGCGTGTGTTGTACTTGACAATGTGTCTTTTTATGCAAACTAGTTTCTATTGTTCAGCTTGGTGTAGAAGGCAATGACATTTTCCTGCGAGACAGAAAATAATTTTTTTTTTTTTTTTTAAGTAAGACTTATTTTCTGAATAGAGGTTTGGCAACTTTAATTATTATTATCTGCAGCCATTTCTAGATTTATAGGCAAAGATTTATATTAGCAGTCATGGTAGAAATAGTGATAGTAATAGTAGTAGTTCTAATAACAGTAGCGAACGTTCTTAATATTACTCATTAAAGTACTACTGGTAATAGTAAAACAGCTAAGTATAGTGTTTACTAGCAGAAGTATTAATATTAATGTACAGTAATATTTGAGGTGCCATTAGTAATACTGTCCTATGTAAAGGTAACTGAAGTAGCAGTAGCAGTAATAACAGCAGTAATAAAATAATAGTAAGGGTGGTAAGAGTAGTAGTAATAGTAGTAGCAGCAGTAGTAATAGTAGTGACAGCAGGTATAATAGTTAGTACTAGTAATAGTAATAGTGACTACAGTAATCATAACAGCTGAAGTACCAACAGTGGATTACTAGTAGTAACAGTGTAGTATTGGTGAAGTAACAGTGCCAGATTAGTTGTAATGGCAGTAGTATCAATCAAGTAGGAATGGCAGATTAGTAGAATAGCATTTGTATCTCTCAAGTAATAGTGGCAGATTAGTAATAATATCAGTAGTATCTCTCAAGTAATAGTGACAGATTAGTAGTAGTATCAGTAGTATCTCTCAAGTAATAGTGGCAGATTAGTAGTAATATCAGTAGTATCTCTCAAGTAATAGTGACAGATTAGTAGAATAGCATTTGTATCTCTGAAGTAATAGTGGCAGATTAGTAGTAATATCAGTGGTATCTCTCAAGTAATAGTGACAGATTAGTAATAATATCAGTGGTATCTCTCAAGTAATAGTGACAGATTAGTAGTAATATCAGTAGTATCTCTCAAGTAATAGTGACAGATTAGTAGTAATAGCAGTAGTATATCTCAAGTAATAGTGACAGATTAGTAGTAGTATCAGTAGTATCTCCCTAGTAATAGTGGCAGATTAGTAGTAATAGCAGTAGTATCTCTCAAGTAATAGTGACAGATTAGTAGTAATATCAGTGGTATCTCTCAAGTAATAGTGACAGATTAGTAATAATATCAGTAGTATCTCTCTAGTAATAGTGACAGATTAGTAGTAATAGCAGTAGTATCTCTCAAATAATAGTGACAGATTAGTAGTAGTATCAGTAGTATCTCTCAGGTAATAGTGACAGATTGGTAGTAATATCAGTAGTATCTCTCAAGTAATAGTGACAGATTAGTAGTAATATCAGTAGTATCTCTCAAGTAATAGTGACAGATTAGTAGTAATATCAGTAGTATCTCTCAAGTAATAGTGACAGATTAGTAGTAATATCAGTAGTATCTCTCAAGTAATAGTGACAGATTAGTAGTAATATCAGTAGTATCTCTCAAGTAATAGTGGCAGATTAGTAGTAATATCAGTAGTATCTCTCAAGTAATAGTGACAGATTAGTGGTTATATCAGTAAAAATTGACAGATTAGTGGTTATATCAGTAGTATCTCTCAAGTAATAGTGACAGATTAGTAGTAATATCAGTAGTATCTCTCAAGAAATAGTGACAGATTAGTGGTTATATCAGTAGTATCTCTCAAGTAATAGTGACAGATTAGTGGTAGTATCAGTAGTATCTCTCAAGTAATAGTGACAGATTAGTAGTAGTATCAGTGGTATCTGTCAAGTAATAGTGACAGATTAGTGAAAAATTACTCATCCAGCTGAAGACTCTCAGAGTAAAATATGCAGGTTAATAAAAAAAATTATAATTAAAATCATTTCTCTATTACCTACCTACAGATATGTACACAATGAACAAGTAATAATAATAATAATAATAATAATAATAATAATAATAATAATAATAATAATAATAATAACAACAACAATAGTAATAATAATAATATAATTATTGTTAATATATATATATTTGTGTGTGTGTGTGTGTGTGTGTGTTTTATGGGTTGGCTCAGGTTTTAGCATTTCTAATACTTTGATCTTCATTTGAAATTACTTTCTATGCGAACTTTTCTTCTATTCTTTATTCAAAATTATTGTTAAGTTGATAAGAATTTATATTATTCGTTTGTACGTTTGGGGCCCATGGTCATCATTCACTGCAGTTGGCGCATGCTCAGCAACAAGAGTCTCTTCCGTGTGTGTGTGTGTGTCTGTGTGTGTGTGTGTCTGTGTGTGTGTGTGTGTGTGTGTGTGTGTGTGTTTGTGTGTGTGTGTGTGTTTGTTGTTTCTGCGTCTTGATGGCAAGTTATTATTTCGTCACAAAATACAAAATTAATATTTTTAGACAAAACTATTTTCACATCGACACATTACATGTACATCTCTGTTCATCGTGTACCCGACTCTTGAATTCATTTGTATTCATAGTGTATCTTACACATCTATAAATGACCTGTTGTACCAATGTGATTGACTTGTCCACTACCTGACTCTATACGTCTATCATTGATCTGTTGTCTATCTGACTTGTACACGTCTATCATTGACCTGTTCATTATGTATCTGACATTTACACGTCTATCATTGACCTGTTCATTATCTATCTGACTTTTACACGTCTATCATTGACCTGTTCATTATCTATCTGACATTTACACGTCTATCATTGACCTGTTCATTATCTATCTGACTTTTACACGTCTATCATTGACCTGTTCATTGTCTATCTGACATTTACACGTCTATCATTGACCTGTTCATTATCTATCTGACATTTACACGTCTATCATTGACCTGTTCATTATCTATCTGACATTTACACGTCTATCATTGACCTGTTCATTGTCTATCTGACTTTTACACGTCTATCATTGACCTGTTCATTATCTATCTGACTTTTACACGTCTATCATTGACCTGTTCATTATCTATCTGACATTTACACGTCTATCATTGACCTGTTCATTATCTATCTGACTTTTACACGTCTATCATTGACCTGTTCATTGTCTATCTGACATTTACACGTCTATCATTGACCTGTTCATTATCTATCTGACATTTACACGTCTATCATTGACCTGTTCATTATCTATCTGACATTTACACGTCTATCATTGACCTGTTCATTGTCTATCTGACATTTACACGTCTATCATTGACCTGTTCATTGTCTATCTGACATTTACACGTCTATCATTGACCTGTTCATTGTCTATCTGACTTTTACACGTCTATCATTGACCTGTTCATTATCTATCTGACTTTTACACGTCTATCATTGACCTGTTCATTATCTATCTGACATTTACACGTCTATCATTGACCTGTTCATTATCTATCTGACTTTTACACGTCTATCATTGACCTGTTCATTGTCTATCTGACATTTACACGTCTATCATTGACCTGTTCATTATCTATCTGACTTTTACACGTCTATCATTGACCTGTTCATTATCTATCTGACTTTTACACGTCTATCATTGACCTGTTCATTATCTATCTGACTTTTACACGTCTATCATTGACCTGTTCATTATCTATCTGACATTTACATGTCTATCATTGACCTGTTCATTGTCTATCTGACTTTTACACGTCTATCATTGACCTGTTCATTATCTATCTGACTCTTACACATCTAGCATTGACTTGTCCATTATCTATCTGACTTTTACACGTCTATCATTGACCTGTTCATTATCTATCTGACTTTTACACGTCTATCATTGACCTGTTCAATATCTATCTGACTTGTACACGTCTCTCATTGACCTGTTCATTGTCTATCTAACTTTTGCACGTTTATCATTGACCTGTTCATTATCTTTCTGACATTTACACGTCTATCATTGACCTGTTCGTTATCTGTCAGTTGTGTATAAATACCTTTACAGGCTTCACCAATGTTAATTTCGGACTATCTCTCTGTTTATCTCTCTTGTTTCTGGCTGTCAAGCTGTTGTATATATGTAACTGCAGCTATAACTAACATTATCAGTGTGCTGGCAACAAACTGTTTTTAAAAAACATCTCACAAAACAGGTTTCGGAAGCCTTTGTCAGACCTTTTGTCGTTTTTGTGCACTGAGTCTGAATCATCAGCGAGAAAATATTGTTTACACACACACACACACACAAACACGCACACACAGAGAAGTAGATATAGAGAAAGAGCGAAATACAGTTTTAAAGAGAGAGAGAGAGAGAGAGAGAGAGAGAGAGAGAGAGAGAGAGAGAGAGAGAGAGAGAGAGAGAGAGAGAGAGAGAGAGAGAGAGGTGTGTACTAGTTTATAGGTTATTCATGCGAGAAGGGAGCGGTCTTTAGAGCAGTTCTATTTTAAAAATGATAGGTTATGAATACAACTTGCGCAACCGGTACATTTACCCGAACAATTCACCTTAGGCCATCCTTCTGAAGGTAGGTATCCATAATTTTACTATATTATTCGCAGAAAACATAAAGAGGTTATTTATTTATTTATTTTTAAATCTTTATTCTTTTCATAGTTATATTCATTCTAGACAGTATTATGTATAATATTAGTTGTCCACTATATGTACATAATACTGTGCGTGCCATACTAATGGAAGTACCGTTTCGTATTGAAATTATTTACACAACAATTTGGCCAATTCTAAATAATTCTAAATAATAACAGAATCAACAAAATAACACAGTAAGCTGTATGTTTATCTAACACCTGCACAGTGAGTTATGAACATATTTCCAGCAACACTAAATGCAGCACTATCGTTTTTTAAAACACTCTGAAATTAAAGAGGACATCGTCTACATAATCTAACTTTTGTTTATCGTGTATAGTTTTATAAGTAATTTTATCTTGTGTCAAGATAATCAAATCAAACAAAAGTTGCTAAAACGGCGTACGTAGTAGCACAAGAACTAACGTCAGACTTTCGTCATTGCGAAATCTCTGTCGTCGTGAACGTGAAAAAAAAATCAACGTGATAAAAATCACTGTTGTGAATCACGTCTGCGTCAGTCACGCTTTCTGATAGGTCAGCGGGCGTGTCCGTCGCAGAAAAGAGTTTTGGGTAGGGTAAGAGAGTGGGTTCTCGTTACGATTGCAGAACACAAGGGATCGTAATGAGTCTTTATCTCTGTGATCTGGTACCTTTCGTTTGTGAAAATTATTGCATTGATTATTACATATTTTATTACTTATTGCTGGCAGATCGGGTTGTAAATTATCTGTTTTTAACTGATTGACTACGTTTGCAGGTTCATGTGTCATGTGTTTGTGTATGTGTTGTACTTGATCGTGTGTCATCTGTTTGTGTATGTGTTGTACTTGATCATGTGTCATCTGTTTCTGCATGTGTTGTATTTGATTGTTTCATGTGTTTGTGTATGTGTTGTATTTGATCATGTGTCATGTGTTTCTGCATGTGTTGTATTTGATCATGTATCATGTGTTTCTGCGTGTGTTGTACTTGACAATGTGTCTTTTTATGCAAACTAGTTTCTATTGTTCAGCTTGGTGTAGAAGGCAATGACATTTTCCTGCGAGACAGAAAATATTTTTTTTTTTTTTAAGTAAGACTTATTTTCTGAATAGAGGTTTGGCAACTTTAATTATTATTATCTGCAGCCATTTCTAGATTTATAGGCAAAGATTTATATTAGCAGTCATGGTAGAAATAGTGATAGTAATAGTAGTAGTTCTAATAACAGTAGTGAACGTTCTTAATATTAGTCATTAAAGTACTACTGGTAATAGTAAAACAGCTAAGTATAGTGTTTACTAGCAGAAGTATTAATATTAATGTACAGTAATATTTGAAGTGCCATTAGTAATACTGTCCTATGTAAAGGTAACTGAAGTAGCAGTAGCAGTAATAACAGCAGTAATAAAATAATAGTAAGGGTGGTAAGAGTAGTAGTAATAGAAGTAGCAGCAATAGTAATAGTAGTAACAGCAGGTATAATATTGTTATTACTACTAATAGTAATAGTGACTACAGTAATCATAACAGCTGAAGTACCAACAGTGGATTACTAGTAGTAACAGTGTAGGATTGGTGAAGTAACAGTGCCAGATTAGTTGTAATGGCACTAGTATCAATCAAGTAGGAATGGCAGATTAGTAGTAGTATCAGTAGTATCTCTCAAGTAATAGTGACAGATTAGTAGTAATATCAGTAGTATCTCTCAAGTAATAGTGACAGAGTAATAATATCAGTGGTATCTCTCAAGTAATAGTGGCAGATTAGTAGTAATAGCAGTAGTATCTCTCAAGTAATAGTGACAGATTAGTAGTAATATCAGTAGTATCTCTCAAGTAATAGTGACAGATTAGTAGTAATAGCAGTAGTATCTCTCAAGTAATAGTGAGAGATTAGTAGTAATATCAGTAGTATCTCTCAAGTAATAGTGGCAGATTAGTAGTAATAGCAGTAGTATCTCTCAAGTAATAGTCACATATTAGTAGTAATAGCAGTAGTATCTCTCTAGTAATAGTGGCAGATTAGTAGTAACAGTAAATTAAAAACAATGTTTTAACTCTGTGTGTGCGTGCGTGTGTGTGTCTGTGTGTGTGTCTGTGTGTGTATGTCTGTATGTGTGTTTTTGTGTGTGTATGTTTGTGTGTGTGTGTTTGTGTGTGTGTGTTTGTGGGTGTGTGTGTTTGTGTGTGTGTTTGTGTGTGTATGTGTTCGTGTGTGTGTGTATTTGTGTGTGTGTTTGTGTGTGTGTGTTTGTGTGTGTGTGTACGTGTGTTTCTGCGTCTTGATGGCAAGTTATTATTTCGTCACAAAATACAAAATTAATATTTTTAAGCAAAACTATTTTCACATCGACACATTACATATACATCTCTGTTCATCGTGTACCTGACTCTTGAATTCATTTGTATTCATAGTGTATCTTACACATCTATAAATGACTTGTTGTACCAATGTGATTGACTTGTCCACTACCTGACTCTATACGTCTATCATTTACCTGTTCATTATCTATCTGACTCTTACACATCTAGCATTGACCTGTTCATTATATATCTGACTCTTACAGATCTACCTTTGACAGTTGTGTATAAATACTTTTACAGGCTTCACCAATGTTAATTTCGGACTAAACATGATGTTTATCTCTCTTGTTGCTAGCTGTCAAGCTGTTGTATATATTTAACTGCTGCTATAACTAACATTATCAGTGTGCAAACTGTTTTTAAAAACATCTGACAAAACAGGTTTCAGAAGCCTGTGACAAACCCGCCATTGTGTGATACCGACGGAGCAGAACGTGAGAGGCAAACTGCCGTTTTTGTGCACTGAGTCTGAATCATCAGTGATAAAATATTGTTACATTTAAAAATGGTTTACACACACACACACTATCATTGACCTGTCATTATCTATCTGACATTTACGTTTCTCATTGACACACACACAGAAGTAGATATAGAGAAAGAGCGAAATACAGTTTTAAAGAGAGAGAGAGAGAGAGAGAGAGAGAGAGAGAGAGAGAGAGAGAGAGAGAGAGAGAGAGAGAGAGAGAGAGAGAGAGAGAGAGAGAGAGAGAGAGAGAGAGAGAGAGAGAGAGAGAGAGAGGGTGGTGTACTAGTTTATAGGTATTCATGCGAGAAGGGAGCAGTCTTTAGAGCAGTTCTATTTTGAAAATGATAGGTTATGAATACAACTTGCGCAACCGGTACATTTATCCTAAAAATTCACCTTAGGCCATCCTTCTGAAGGTAGGTATCCATATTTTAATATCTTATTCGCAGACAAAATAAAAAATTTTTTTGAATATGTAAGCTGTTCATAGCGTTAATTCTAGACATGTTATTATGTTATTATTTAGTATTTGAAGCAAATTAAAGTGCTAATAATGTCAAGTAGGTAACGGTATTGACCTCAGTATGGCACGCACAGTGTTATGTGCATTACTTGTCCAGAACATGTACATAATACTGTGCGTGCCATACTGATGTAAATACCCTTACGTACTTGACATTAGTTGCACATTAATTTGGCGTGTTTGGTTCAAATACTAAACAATCAAAATTCACATACCATAAGCTATACATTTATCTAAAACCTCTTCAGTGATAAACCATATTTCCAACATCACTAAATAAATATTACAGTTTCTTTTAAAATACACTGAATTTAAAGACGACAACATCTACATAACCTAACTCCCTGTAATTTTACAAATGTCAGTATAATAAATAAAAGCTGTTAAAACGGCGTACCTAACCCAAATACTAACGACAAACTCTCCTTATTCGTCAGTGTCCGTCCATCTGGTGTCTTTTTGTCTTATAGAAACCAAACCAAATCTGTTACGTAAACATCGGAATGGAGATAATTTTACAGTTTAATGATTGATTAATTCCTTTCTTGTTTAACTGGAATATAGAAAGTGTGCCAGAGAATTAACCCAGTTTCTTCTTTTTTCAGAAAAATGGAGTCAGTTAGTGAGGTCATCACCGCTCTTATAACCTTTCTGGTGTTAGTGCAAACAGTGTCTGCAGGTATGTGCAATACAACAAGGGATATATCTGTTGACGAATCCAGGTAATAATGTACATGTGTGTGTGTGTGTGTGTGTGTGTGTGTGTGTGTGTGTGTGTGTGTGTTTAAAGAAACAGTTTAAAGAAACATCTAAAAAAAAAAAAAAAGTTTTAGAAACACAGTTTGTGACATACCCGTCCTTTATGTGATACCGACGGAGCAGAACTTGAAAGGCAAACTGTCGTTTTTGTGCACTGAGTCTGAATCATCAGTGAGAAAACATTTATATATACCACTCACACGCACACACACACACACACACACACACACACAGAAATATAGATTAAGAGATAGAAAGAGAGCGAAATGCATCTGAGAGAGAGAGAGAGAGAGAGAGAGAGAGAGAGAGAGAGAGAGAGAGAGAGAGAGAGAGAGAGAGAGAGAGAGAGAGAGAGAGAGAGAGAGAAAGAATTATATGCATATTATTACATGGATTCATGAACAGATATATCTTTTGTTTCAACTGATCACAAAAGCAATGTAATAATAATAATAATAATAATAATAATAATAATATATATATATATAGATATAGATATATATATAGATATATATATATATATTTTTGTTAAATATACATATAGACATAATTAAATATCAATTTATTTTTTCTATACAAGTCTGTATAAAATATTATCATTGTGTATGTTTGACAGAAAAGTGCATTACTTATTATTTGCCTCATATTAACTGAAAATATATAACTTTTAATTATTGCTAAAGAACTGGATTTCACTTACTTTCCGTTTTTAATGATATTATTAATAAATAAATATTATTTAATGCTACATATTGTTAGTATATTTGTATGAATAATTTTTTTTGTTTTTAAAAATATATAATTTTATTTATGAACATTATCTATGTTCTATGGTACAGTTAAATTAAAAGTTATAATACTGAAAAGTTGAATAGAATATATACTTTAGTTTTTATTACATTCTCAAATGTGTATGTATGTATGTATCTATGTGTATATATATATATATATATATATATATATAATATATATATATATATATATATATATATATATATATATATATATATACATATAATATATACATATAAATATATATATATATATATACACACACATATATATATATATTAAACTTGTTTTGAATTGACATCTTCTGTTTGACTTAGCCCATAAAAAAAAATCTTATTTTAAATTCATTATATTTCCATTTTCTGTTGAAAGACATAAACACAATCAAAATGACTGATACGCTAAATTTGTTACTTTCAGATGAAAGCAGACTTCTGGTGCGAAAGAAACGAGCCTTTGTGAGTTTGATAAATATTAATTTTGTCTAATTAGACTGCGTGCTTTAAATCAGGTTTATTTATGCGTAAACATCAACAGTTACACAAGCTTTGAACATAAACGGTACAGGTAGAGTCCACGATTTTATAAAGGGAGGGTAGTTGTATACTTCAAAGTGAAATCGTGAATATACCAGGCAGGGGAGGACAGGGCAAGGTGTGCTACCCCTCCCCGGTCTATCTGAGTAAATGTGACTCACACGTGCTGAAATCTACCGATTCTTTTAAGCATACATTTAATTATTGATGCAGTGCTTTGACGAAAAGTACAAAGTTTGTGATCTTAGGCAGACAGGTTTGTGAATTTCCTTTGAACTCACTGTTTAGATTATCCTGAAATCAAATGCGATGCATGATAATTAGTACACGCAGGTTTCAGTGTATCATTTTGGTTTCAGTAACTGTCAGTAAAGAGGCACTGATCTCATTAACCACGAATGGTCGGCGAGGAGTGTGTTCTGCCACAGCACCACGCATATTACCGCTCCACGGCTGTCGCGTTTTGGTGCCATTACATGTCAGTTCAGAATGAGGAAAAGTTTTTATCATGCAATAAAACAAAATGAATTGCAAGCAATAAATATATGTTGGTGCGAGTGTTATTGCCATTTCCACTTCTGGCACATCTTATCCGAAACTGGTACAACTTACTCCATAGAGTATGTTGTGCTGCAGGGAAAGTTGTGCTGCAGGGTATGTTGTGCTGCAGGGTATGTTGTGCTGCAGGGTATGTTGTGCTACTTTCTACCCTCTCTCCACACTATTATCCGAAATTCTGTGGTGTTAATATTGCCCATATATGTATGAACACGATCTTGTTCTTTGAGGCTCACGTTTCATTTTTGTGAAGATATCGATACCTTGGACTGCACGTCAACTTAACTGGAAATGGCTCATCCTCCTATCCATGATCTTAGTTTTTATTTATTTAGTATTTATTATTATTATTATTATTTTAATATCTTAAAATATGTTACATCTTCACTAGATATACAAAAACAGAAAACAAATAAAAAAAATTAGAATATTAAAAAGAGAAATAAAAATAGAATAGAACAGAATAAAACAAATAAATGGATAATTAAAAGAAAAATAAATGATAGCAGGTAATCTATAAAACTAAAATCGAAAGGTAAATAAAATGAATATGAAGATATGAACGTATACGGTTACCTATAAACATGAATATGTATTTGTGATTATAAAGCCATGTTTAACTGTGTGTATGCTATGTGCTTAAATTTAATTTTTTATTTGTTGCAGACTTGCTCGGATTACCCGTCCACACATACCATGTGTCTTCAAGACAGAGGGGTGATCCAGCAGTTAACCGAGGCAGAAAAACAAGCTTTCTTAGACAGACACAATGAACTAAGAAATGGCGTCAGTCCTCCGGCTGCCAGTATGCAGAAGATGGTACATTATTGTTATTGTTGTTATTACTACTAGTACTAATAGTGATAGCGCTGGTTAGATACTCTTAATAGAAGTTTTGTAGTTATTGCTGTAGTAATGGTACTATCTGTAGTGGATTGTAATAGTAGTGGTAACATTAGCAGTTAGGGTAGTATTAATAGCAGTGATAAACTAGAGTTGGACTTCTTTTTTAAATTTTAACCAAACAAATACACGAGTTACAGTAATAATAATAATAATAATAATAATAATAATAATAAAAAAAAAAAAAAAAAAAAAAAACATAAAAATAGAAAAGAAATAAAACCTATTTCCTCTCGACATGCGCAGAAAAATGTTACGTTTGCACTTTTTATCTCTGTATTTTGTCTGCATGACAGATTTTGTTTATTTTCATTAATACCTGAGAGATTTCGGACTGTCACTGAGGAAACGAAAAGAAAACAACAATAATAATTAAAAAATACAGAGTACACAATTTTTTGATAACTGCATATGTGGTTTGGATATAGCAATCTATTCTCGAGTAATTTTTGTTTTATTTTCACAATTGTAATTCGAACTAATCTTGTTTTTAATTGCTCGTTTATTATTTTGCAATGCTTAGTTAGTTCATAACTAAACTTCGGACGGTATTATTATTATTATTATTATTATTATTATTATTATTATTATTATTAATTAGTATTTGTTTATTAACAATCACTACGCAATAAATTTCCTCCAAATTCACCAATACGAATATTACGATTTTTTTAATTTCAAAGTTTATTATTGAGTTATTGTTGTTATGACTATTAACATTTTTATTAACACATTCTTTTTTTTTTTATTATGCAAATTTAACTTTAATAACTAGCAGTCTATTAGCAATGTAAATTTAATTATATTGTATAATTCAGTGATAATCTAAATGTATTAAATGTTTGCTATTTATTTACTTTAGTATTGGGATGATGAACTTGCCGCAATTGCAGAAAAATGGGCTGCTCATTGTAGAATAGAGAACAACAATTTTACAAACCGTGCTGCTAACAGTATGTATAGATTACTTCAAACCACAGGAAACTTATGACAGTACAAATTTATAAACAAATATGTACAGGCAGGCAGACAGACACACACACATACATACATCCACATATATATATATATGTATAATTTGAACAATTTGTTTATATAAGTATATTAGTATTAAATCATGATTATATCTGTATGCATGTGTGTGTGTGTGTATTTTTTATTTTTTTGCTGGAACTAGTTTTTGAATAAACTGTTCAAATTACCTTGTTACAGTTATTTACTCTAGTAGAGAAAAAAAAAAAAAAATAATAATAATAATAATAATAACAATAATGGCTTCCAAATATTTTCATACTGTTTTCTTTAGTATT
This sequence comes from Chrysomallon squamiferum, assembly GCA_012295275.1. Classification (NCBI taxonomy): domain Eukaryota; kingdom Metazoa; phylum Mollusca; class Gastropoda; order Neomphalida; family Peltospiridae; genus Chrysomallon; species Chrysomallon squamiferum. The sequence goes on from CM022677.1 coordinate 26,258,254, forward strand.
ATTCTTTCTTATTGCAAAAGGCTAAAAACAGAAAGATCTGTAATCGTAACTTATGATAAATTAGAATTTAATAACTTACGGAGAGCTAAAAAATAAAAGAAAAGATGGAGAGCTAAAAGAAAAAGAAAAATAGCTGTGAAATACATTTGTTCACAACACCAATAAATACATGTACAAAAATGATGAAAATGTTAGTGATCTTTTCTGTGATAATTAATTTGAGATCAGTAAACAAATAAATATACAGAATGATGAAAACATTATTGATGATTATTGCTGTAACTAATCAAATTTACCTAATCAATTAAATTTAGTGTGTTGATCATGTTAATGATACTTTTTTACTCTTAGCTGATTTAAGATCATGATAAATAAATCAATAGAATGTTGATAATGAAGGTGGTCATTGCTGGAACTATAATTCAATAAATACAATGATAATATTAATGATATGCTTTTTTATCTCAGCTAATTTAAGGTCAGTATTGGATTATAATTAAATACAATGATTAAATAAATACAATGATGTTTTATATGAGTAATAATTTTGTTTTAGGTCTCCCTAATGTATATATTGGTCAGAATTCGGCTCAAAACATAATTGATGTTGCTGCAATTAATGCCTGGTATGATGAGGTGAAGAATTTTCAGTTTGGTGTTGGCAGCACTGGTGGTCAGGTTTCCACCTACACTCAGGTAAGTTACCAGTAATTGGAAAATTTGTAATCAGTTACTGAACTAGAATTCAATGCAGTGATAAATTTGGTGGAGTAACTTCTCACCAGACTCAGGTAAATTATTAATATTCAGTAAATTTGTAATGATTTATTTTTTACAGATTGCTTGGAATATAACTGCAAGAATTGGTTGTGGAAAAGCAGACTGTACTAACACTGGAAATGGACGTTTTTTTATTTGTAACTATGCAGTGGGGTAGGTGCTTTTTAATTATGATTTTATTAGATACATTAAATTTTAATATAATTTACTTTCATCTAGTTTCCAGTTTCCATATTTCCAATTTCTTTTTCAGTATTTATTTACATTTATAATTACTGTTAACTTTTTTTGTTTATCTTCAGTATTTGAAATAGCACTTTATTACTTAAATCAATGTAAAGTAATATTTTATTTTGCATTTAATTCATAATTATGTTTCAAGAAATTCAAGTGACAGTGAGCACTTTGCATGATTCATATATCTGTCTATATAGTCTACAACATCCTCAGATGACAATTTGAATGACTATAGTTTTGGAGTCTGCTGTTTAAAGTGATATACCATTCTTGAATTTACTGAGAGTAATTAGTTAGTAAATTTATTTTGAAAATTGATATCCATTACAATGAGTAGTTTATATAATATAATACTATAATAATATAACACTATACATTAAAAAGAGTTTGATAATATAATTTGATTACACCAACTGGTACAACAAAAATAATATAATAATGTTATTAATAAGGTCAAAATATAAAGTTAGGTTTTTGTTCATTTATCAATTTGAATTTAGTGACTATAAAATTATTTTTTAACCACTAAAATCTCACATCTTGGTTTCGTTTAATTTTTGTGATTCTTTCTTATGTCACATAAACAGAAATTCATGCATGTACCATGTCATTCTTTAATTTAATGTCTGATTACTGTTCTGGGTTCATTTTGTTATTATTATTAATATTTTATTTTATTTTATTTTAATTTATTATATTTTATTTTATTTTATTTTATTTTATTTTATTTTATTTTATTTTAATTTATTATATTTCATTTCATTTTATTTTATTTTATTTTAATTTATTATATTTTATTTTATTTTATTTTATTTTTTTTTTTTGTCTGTTGTGTATATTTTAAAACAACAGTCCTAGATATTATGGGACAGAAGGTTTTAGCTAGGAGTTACCAGTATTTTCAAATGCTTTTCATAGTTCATGGATCTGATCAATGTCTTTGCTTCATTGTTTGCTATAGGAGACTTTAAGGAGGTTATACAATATGTTTGGTGTTAAGTTGTAATGGAAGATAATGACAGTTTTTGATTTTCATATTACTGTTAATAAATGTGATGTATTTTGCCATTCATTTTCATTTATTTTATGTGTGTATTTCATTTTAGTTTATTATTATTATTTTTTTTGTTATTATTATCATTATTATTATTATTATTATTAATCACTATTATTATTACTATTATCATTATTATTATTATTATTATTATTATTATTACTATTACTATTATTATTAATTACTATTATTATTATTATTATTACTATTATTATTACTATTATTATTATTACTATTATTATTATTGTTATTATTATTATTATTGTTATTTATCAGTCAAGGTAATAGAAACTCTTACATACCTTACTGTACTGGATCAGGCTGTAACACTTGTCCTGCACTCAACAGACAGGGAAACCTCTGTGGTAAGTGTTTCTTTTTATACTGTGTTTTTCAAGTAACCATCAGGTTTTTATAAACACTATTCTATATATCAGTTTTTTAAATTTAATATACATTGATAATTACTTTTTACCTGACTGAAAGAAGATAATTTATTACCTGTTAATCAGTAGTTATCAACTGATGTTAATAAATTTCAGTTATATAATCTAACTCTAGGCAGATATACCAATAGACTAAATCTTTAATTAATTTTAAACCTTAGTAAATTTCAAGAATTAGGTTGATATTTGTAGGTTTCTTCACTTGAAGCTTGGCAGCAAATTTTCTTCAAAGAGTTTCATGAATTAGTATACACACACACACACACCAAAGAAACATGTGTTTAAAAAATACATTAAAAATATAAAATTGTTTTTTGTCCAAGGTTAAATAATTTTGCAGAAATTTTTTTTTTAGAAATGTAGATCCAAAACCCCCCAAAACCCAACATTTCTAAAATTTAATTAAATTTCCTAGTTCTAACTTTTCTTGTAAGATATTTTTTTTTTTTTTTTTTTTTTTTTTTTTTTTTTTTTTTTCTGCAAAATTATTTAACCTTGGACAAAAAATAATTTTATATTTTTAATGTATTTTTTAAACATGTTTCTTTGGTGTGTGTGTGTATACTAATTCATGAAACTCTTTGAAGAAAATTTTAAACTATTTAATACAGTTATAAATGATATATAATGTTAATATATAATAAGCACATTTTGTATGTGGGAAACTGTGTATGTGTTTGTAAAATATTAATATAAAGACTTATGAATAATTACAATGAATATTGCTTTTTCCTGACATGGTTTATATATGTATGTATGTATGTATGTATGTATGGGGTCTGTTATGTATGTATATGTATATTTTGTCATGGTTTTTATATCTATATATTTGTCATAAATTATTTGTCATTAATGGCATAATGAACGATGAATAATTTACACTGAATAATGCTAACCATGTTTTTATTTTTCTAGACTGTAAAGGTAAAGTGTGTTTCAATGGAGGCACGTTTGACATAACAACTTGTTCTTGTCGCTGTTACAACTTGTATTCTGGGGATCAGTGTGAGACCAGTAAGTTGTAATTAGTTTTATTTTATTAATTGTTAAAAATTAATTCAAAAAAGAAAGAAAAGCATTATGCTATCTAGAAAATGGAATCTTATTCTTTATGCTTCATAGTCAGATAATATCTTATGATGTAACTGACCTTTATATTTTAAATATATTTGTGTTTGTTGCTTATTTTTTTGATAAAATTTCTAAAGAATATAATGTTTTAAAAAGGATTTAAAAAAAGAATTAAATAAATAAAAATTAAAAAATTAAATATATATATATATATATATATAGACAGACAGATAGATAGATAGATAGATAGATAATTATAACAATATATAAAATAAAACTATAAAACTACTTATAATTACAATTAAAAGAAAGAATTAAAACAAAGTAAAAAACTAAAACTAAAACTGCAGTGTTAATAAATTAATACAGATAATAATATAATTTAATTTTTTGATTGCAGAAAACTGTCCAGCTAGAAACAATGATCCATCGTATTGTCTTCAACAACAGAATGCACAAAACTGTGTAAACTTTGCTAACTGGAAGCACGACAGTTGTCCATTCTTTTGTGGCAACTGTAAAGAAAGTAAGTTATTTGAAAAAGTAAATATTACTAGTATCAGTGTCTGTAAAAATGACAACATTCAAATGATTTTAATTTCAGTGTTATTAAAACAGTCATCCTAATATTAACTTACTTTGTGATAGTAATACTACTTTAAATAATACAAGCATGATGAAAATATTAATTTTTATTTTTTAATGTTTTCATCATGTTGCAAGTAATATTTAAAGTAATATTAGTAACATTCTTTTATTGATTTTTTTTTATCCTGTTGATTATTGTAGAGAAAGTAAACTAATACTAGTGTCATTTCTTTATTGCAACATTTTGATTATTTATTAATATTAATCTTAATCAGGATTGGTAACTAGAGAGAGAGTAAATGTTAATAACAGTAGAGAAAGTAATTACTGAGAAAGTAAGTATTGTTAATTGAATTGGTAACTAGAGGAAGAAAGTATTATTAAAGAAATTTTTTTAAAGAAATTTTTTGGTAATTAAAGAAAGTGTTAATCATGTTGGTAAATGGTATTAAAAAGAAATATGGAAAAGAAAATGTAATTTACAGAAAACTGTAACTATTGTTAAATGGAAATGGTAATTAAAAGAAATATGTAATATTAAAGATAGTATAACTATGGAGAAAGTAAGTATTGTTAACTGGAAATGGAAATTAAAAGAAATATGTGTTAGTAAAGACAGTATAACTATGGAGAAAGTAAGTTTGGTTAACTGGAAATGGTAATTAAAAGAAATATGTGTTAGTAAAGATAGTATAACTATGGAGAAAGTAACTATTGTTAACTGGAAATGGTAATTAAAAGAAATATGTATTATTAAAGAAAGTGTAACTATTGAGACATCAAGTATTATTTATTCAGTTGGTAACTAGAGAAATAAAGTATTGTTAGAGAAAAGTTTGTAACTTGAGAATCTAGACATTGTGTTTGTGTTGGATGTGATGTTTTATCATGGTAACTAATAAAAGTGTTTGTTATTTCAGAGTGTTTGTCAGAGTAAGAAGAATCTAGACATTGTGTTTGTGTTGGATGTTATGTTTTATTGTGGTAACTAATAAAAGTGTTTGTTATTTCAGAGTGTAAGAAGAATCTAGACATTGTGTTTGTGTTGGATGGATCCCAGACTGTCAATAAAAGTGTTTGTTATTTTCAAACTGGCAAAAAGAATTAAATTGTGTTTGTGTTGGATGGATCCCAGACTGTCACATTTACAAACTGGCAAAAGATTAAATCGGCTGTTTCACAGTTTGTCTCTATAACTAAAGGAACTGCAGCTACTTCCAGATTTGGTGTTGTGGTGTTTGGTACCACTGCCCAAGCAGCTATTGAGCTCACTAATGACCAGAATGTAGCCAGTCGTATCAATGCTCTTTCCTATCCAGGTGGAGTCTCAAATGCACATCTCGGGATTAACGAAGCAAAGGCCATGTTGGACAGAGGGTTTGTCAGTGGAAATCAACGAATAATAATTTTTGTAACTGATGGTATTTCAACATCACCCACTGAAACTGCTACTGCTGCATCCATAGCAAGGAATGCTGGGATATCAATGTTTGCTGTGGGTGTCAGGCCATCATCATTGTCTCTGCAGAACTTCCAGGCAGAACTGAGTCAGATTGCTTCTAGCCAGAATAACATTAACATTAAGACAACCTTTGATGATTTGCCTTCAGGAGTCTTGAAGTACCAGGCTGTAATCTGTGATGCTCCATGTGAGTGTCTGTCTGTCTGTAGATCTGTCTGTAGATCTGTCTGACTATCTCATTTCTGTTTGTCTGATTCTGACTGTCTGTTTATCTCTCTCTCTCTCAGAGCACATCCAGAACACACCAACACATACACAGATATGCACACACACAACAACACACACACACACACATACACACATATGTCCTTCTGTGCTTAATGTTTTCCAATTTCCTTTATTTCTGGCTTTGTTTGTTGCTTTCTTTGCTGACTGAGTTGTTGTGTAATTTCAGTGGATGGTAAATGGAACAGCTGGGTGGATCAGTCAGTGGGTGGCTGCAGTGTGACATGTGGCTCTGGTTTACAGTCGGCTTTTCAGAGGCGATTTTGTAACAACCCAGCACCACAAAATGGAGGAAGTCCCTGTTATGGCATTGAGACGCAGAACATCACCAGAGTTTGTAATATGCCTGCATGTAGTAACAGTAAGAATTGACCATTTATAATTACACTCATTTTCTATATCATACAAAAAAAAAAAACACTCTGTATAGAACACAGACACACCATACAGTAGTTTGTAATAGATCTGCATATAATAGTTTATATCAACCATTTATAATTTCACTCATTTTCTATATCATACAAAAACCAACACTATATAGATCATAGACACACCATACAAAATAGTTTTTAATAGATCTGCATATAATAGTTTATATCAACCATTTATAATTTCACTCATTTTCTATATCATACAAAAAACCAACACTATGTAGATCATAGACACATCAGACAATAGTTTGTAATAGATCTGCATATAATAGTTTGTATCGACCATTTATAATTTCACTCATTTTCTCTATAATTCCAAAATTCAACATACTTGCTGCTGTTCTGTATAGAACACACCATACAATAGTTTCTAATAGATCTGCAAGTAATATTATCAGAGGTCTCGCTACATACTGTAAGAGATGGTGGGCCTGCCATCACTTACTGCTTACAACAAGTTCACCTGCCATTCGTCAGCAGTTTATTTAGACTGACTGTCATGCCACTATTTTGCACTTTTGAGATCAGCAGTTCATGTGTCTTGTCCATAAACAAAATAGATCTAATCCAAAGTGACGAATGTCATATTTACAAATTACCTTCTCTGGCATTTCAAAGGGATGCAATCCAATTCCTCTGCTACTTATGATGCCTGTGTAATCAAGGTTACTGTAGCAGACACTGTGGCCAAATTATTGCACATGAATTTCACTGACAAGTTGATATCTGTCTGCTGTCTATATGCTTATCAACATATAAAATCTGGTGTTTTTCTTTTACAAGTTGATATCTGTCTACTGTCTATATCCATATCAACATATAAAATCTGGGGTTTTTCTTTTACAAGTTGATGGAGGGTGGAGTAGGTGGGAAACCCAAAGCTCTGGTAAGTGCAGTGTGACTTGTGGGAGAGGAACAACCTGGGTGTTTATGAGACGTGTCTGCAACAATCCTGTACCTCAGGGTTCTGGGAAGACCTGTGAATGTTACTTAAAACAGTATCAAAATTTGTTATGCAAGAGGAAGGGAACATTTAGTTTATAAAATCTAAATTATATATTCAATTATACAATTTGTGTTTGTTTGTTTATTGTTTCTCAATGTTAATACAATTATAGTAAGTCAATAAAAGCAACATTTGAAAAATTGTGTTAATAAATTTGCAGTGGCAGTAAATGGAGGCTGGACAGCTTGGGTAGCACAACCAGCAACTTGTCAACAGAACTGTAGGCGGACTGTTACCTACACCAGAACTTGTACAAACCCTCCACCCTCGGGAGGTGGACAGCCCTGCCCAGGAGACACAACAAAGACAGTCAATGAGGCATGCAGTGGAGATCTGTGTCCTGTTGCAGGTAAGGGGAAAATGTTTGATTTTTAAAAGTTTACTTTAGTCAGTGGTTTTGAAATTTATATTCTGCTGCATGTAAGAAAGCCTTGAGTTTGTAAATGCTACTTAAAACAGTATCAAAATTTGTTATGCAAGAGGAAAGGAACATATAGTTTATAAAATCTAAATTATATATTAAATTATACAATTTGTTTTTGTTTTTTTGGATACACTTGTATATTGTTTCTCAATATTAATGCAGTTTCTGTCTTTGTTATGGTTACAGTTGTTTATTCAGAAATGTTATTTATATGTGTTTATGCATGAATACAAAAATATATGAATTTAGTTTTTCAGAACGATAATTCAGTTTCAGTGTGTGTGTGTGTGTGTGTGTGTGTGTGTGTGTGTGTGTGTGGATAGAACTGTATATTATTTCATAATGATATATAGCCTGTATATTTGTATGGATACAACTGTACATTATATCAGAATGTTTATGTTATTTATGCATTTGTCTGGGTAAAATTGTATATTATTTCAGAGAAATGTTATTTATATTGGTGTTTGCATGAATACAAAAGTATATGAATTAATCTTTTTACTTTTAATGTTATTATTTATTTCCATTTACTTTTTCATTTTCTTTTTCTTATTATTTTTGTTTTCTACTTTTTATTATTATTATTTCATCTTCCTTTTTTTGTTGTTGTTGCTATTGTTATTTATTATTATATTTTATTTTATATATCATTTGTATGTAACACTGTGTGTTAGTTTTTAAATTCATTTGACTGAAAAACAATTAATTATAATTTAAAATAAATTTATATATAATTATATGTGGGTGTGTGTTTGTGTTTGTGTTTCTCTGTGTATTTATAGTTTTCTAGTTTTTATAAAAACTGTTGTAATTAAATTATTATTATTATTATTGTCAAAGAATCCACCCAATCAAACACTCTGCATTAATAACAATTTTGATAGTATTTTTTTCAGCATCTTGTCAGACATTTTGAGTAAATGATCTAAAGTCAGCGCCTGATTCCAGACATACAAAAATTCCAGATATATAAAACTTGGAGGTTACCTTTAAAAAATATTAACTTCATCTGTAATGAATTTCATGATATAATTATTTTGATTTTGAAAACACTATTGTGTTGGTTCTGAAGATGATGCATAAATTGACAGCTGCCAATGTATTGTTTTTGTGTCCTTTGAAGACTGAATAACACACACACATATATTATTTTTTAATTATTTTTTTTCAGCCTGTCCTTATGACATCATTTTCGTCATTGATGAATCTGAGCTGATGCGTTCTTCGGGATTCACAGTAAATGGAAAAATTGGGTTCAAAAGAATCAATGATCAAATCATAGCATATCTGCAAGAAATGTCCAAGGCAAAGGTATTAGCCAAAGTAGGATACATTGGGATTGGATTAGACTTTTTGAATCGTAAAGCAGCTCGTGAGATTATTGCTCCCACTACTGACATTGAAAAAGTTATAGAAGATATAAAGAAAATCACACATCAAGACATATCTTTGGTTTGGACTCAAGTAATGAAAAGTCTCCCCAGTCTAATTCCAAAAGGTAATATTATATTGCTGTAGGAGAACCTGTCCTGAATTATTTTTTTAAATAGAGAGTCACACATTTAACATCACAAACTGATGTTTTATAATCAAAAGTATTATCAGGGCCTGTAAATGTACTTGGTTATTTTACTGTTTATGAAGGTTAAATTACAAAATGGAAATACATTTTCATCTCAGGAGGATATTTAGGAATAAATATTGAATCTAACTGTAATGGAATATTAAATTAAATCTCTTAGGAGAAAACCAAAGACAGTGCTAAGTGGAAAGACATCTGTGTAATATTTCTATGAAAGTAAACAGATCTCATTAACTCAGAGCTTGAAAATGAAATTAGTGGTAGATTTTATTTATTTTTAAATTAAGTATTATTCACAAATCATTGTAGAAAGTAGAACACTGTCATGAATTCTTCTTAAGTTCTAAAATAATGTTTTTGTTGTTTAATGATTTTTTAGGTTCAAATGTTGTTATAATGGCTGCCACAGAAGTTTCTTCTAGCAACAGGCAGGCTGTAAGCACCACAATTAATGGCATTGATGCTGAGTTTTATGCCATTGGTCTTCCATTCAAGGTAGTTCTGTCTAATGCAGGACTGCTACCACTGACACATAATAAAAACGAAAATGTGAAAATTTTGACAACATTTGATGATACATCAATTATAAATCAGCTCAAACTGTTTTTGCCAACTAAGTGTCCCAAAGGTTAGTTTGATATATTATTATTATTTTCTTATATTGTTATTATTATTCTGTGGGAAGGAAATATTGTTATTCTTCTTGATTAGTTTTCATCTTTCTTGCTTGTCTAGTATAGAGAACCACACATACACACAACTATACATACGTATGCACATGTTTACATTCATATGAAAGTACATAAATATGTAAATTAAATGGTAATTTAATATAATGTTCTTCTTATTTCATTTTTGAGCATTTAAGTATTAATTTGTTTTATTTTTATTTTTTACAACTATTTTTCAGCTGTTTCTGCAAGTAAGATAATTTTACTTTTTTTAATTACTCTTTAAATTTATACATATAAATCGTTTAAAAATGAATAGAGTTTTAGACAGTTCTTATTTCTTATTTAAGCTTTTTCATTCATTCATATAAATATTAAAAGATAAAATCCTTTGATAAATAAGTAATTAAATACTTTCTTCTTTTTTTATTTATTTAGTCTTTTTTTTTTTGACTGTATTTACATTTAGCAATGACTGCATCTTTTTGAATGTCAGTTTATAACAGTATTATTATTACTATTGTTGTTATTGCTATTATTGTTATTATTTATGCTATGTAACTTCCAACCAGTAATCCTCATATTGTTCATTTATTGACAGTTTGTAGCAATGTCATGGATGTTGTTGTTGTTGTTGATGGCTCATTCAGCATTGGAGAAAGTACCTTTAACAACGAACTTAAAAACACCTTGATTGGCCTCACTGATAACCTGTTTGGTTTGGGCAGAGACTTGAAGATTGGATTAGTTCTCTACAGTCATCAAGTAGATGCTGTTATTGATCTGAACAGTAATAAAACAGAAATTAAATCAAACATTGCAAATTTCAAGTATCCTAATGGTGCAACATGGACACACATTGGAATAAAAGCTGCCAGAGAGAATTTCATCAAACTAGGTAGAAAAAATTCTACAAAGGTATGTATTCATTGTGTTTCAGATGTATTTCTTAACCTTAACCTCTTAACCTTACAGCTTCATTCCATTATTTTCCATTATGAAAAAAGAATTCTTATCCTAATCTGACTAGCTTGGTGTGTACATTTTCACACTGATCCTGTTTCTCATTCTGAAAAATATGGAGTTAAATTACTTGTCATTTTGGTTGCAGAGCAAGAAATAGCCTACTGCTTCAATCAGTTTTAAATAATGATATCTTAGGATGGAGACTCCAAGATGAATAATTTAATTATATAAAATATCATTTTAAAGCTTTGTCTCCTTTGATTCATTTTGCTGGGGTTTTCAGTTTTGATTAATCTTGGTACAGATTTTTTATTTTACTTTGTATTAATTTTACTTCTTTGATGTCATAGTACTCATTAATAGACACATATTTTATAATAATAATAATAATAATCATCATCATGAGCATCATCATCATCCAGCAGAAATGGATATATAATGCCAGTTAATGTTATCTTTTTCAATTTTTAACAGCTGATGATAATTATTACTGATGGTGAATCTACCAACCCACAACAAACAATTCAGGAAGCAGCATTGGCTAAACAGATGGATATAACTATATATGCTGTAGGAGTTGGACAAGCCACCCAGACTGAACTGAGAGCAATTGCATCGTCTCCAGCTCATGTATCGACAGCAGCAGACTATACTGTACTGGCAGCACAATTGAAAGAACTCACTAAGCTTTGTGCAGGCAAATCAACTTCTACATAAAATAAAATTATTACAGAGCTAGAATTCAAGCACAATTAAAAATAATTTAATTCTAATTTTTTATTTATTTATTTATTGATTTATTGATTTATTCTTTTAATTTCATGCTTACAGTTGATGGTGCCTGGTCTGCATGGTCACTTCAGAGACTGGGTAGTTGTAGTGTAACATGTGGTAGTGGCACTAGAATACGATTTGAGATAAGAACATGCACAAATCCTGCACCTAAGAATGGAGGCAAAGACTGCGGAACAGATGACAGGAGGAATCTTCAAGAAGCATGTGAAACAAATGTCTTATGTCCAGGTAACAAGCAATAATTAAATGAAATATAATTTTTCTTTTAAACAAATTATAGACAGACATGTGGGCATGTTGTTTCTAATGTATTCTAAGATGACAATAAATAACAAGCTCTTGATTCTGAGTAAAATAATCTGAGGAATAAAATTATTTCTCTACCCCAAAAAGTGAAAATGACTGAAATAATTAAATGGCTAAAAAAAGTGTCTGATTAAGTTCTTAATGATTTGCTGAAACTTTAAGGCTAATGAATTACATTAGGTTTATTGATAATCACAATAGTAAAGCATTAAGTAACACATTTCTAAAGTTATGATATATATTTTATATTCCATTTATATAAAACTATTTTTTTTTACAAAACCTTAACTTTTATTTACATAATTTTGTTTTAATGTTACATTAATATTTGCTATAATTGTTATTTGATTAAGATATTAATATATCTTGGGATTTATAATTCCTTTTATAGTCTGAACATATATTTAATTAAGAGAATAAAAGGTTTGGGCTGTTCACATATAACTATTGATATGTTTGAATGTTCCTCATATTTGAGAAAAAAATTATTTATTTTTTGTTTTATAGCCTGAGGTTCATGGTCAGCATTCAGTGCTGTTGCTTGCTTGTTTTTTATTTTTATTTATATATTTATTTATTTATTTATTTATTTGTTTATTTATTTATTTATTTTATTACTCAACAATTAATATAACTAATATATTTTTCTTTCTTGTTTCTTTCAATCTCTAACATCTGCCAGGAGTCAATGCAGGTAAGAATAAAAGATGTACACACACAAACACACACACACGTTTCATAGGCACACACAAGCACAAACATACGTACACATACACACAGAGATACATACACATACATATATATATAGATAGATATTTCGATAGATATTTAGATAGATAGATAGATAGATATGCATATTATTGTCAGTAACATATATTTCTGTAATAATGCATAATAATGGATTAATTATAAATAATAAAATGATTTTTGTTTTTATTTTTCAGTATGTCAAAATGTAGTGCACGTTGAAATTGGTTTCACAGTCTATGTTTATCCAGATATTTGTCTGTTTTTATTAATTATTAAATATAAAATGGTTTTTTTCTTCAATCTTTCAGTATTTCAAAATGTAATTAACATATAACTGAATGAGAGAGAGAGAGAGAGAGAGAGAGAGAGAGAGAGAGAGAGAGAGAGAGAATTTAGATGTTGTTTTAAAAACAATCTCTCTGTATGTCAAAATGATAAGCACAGCTGCCATTCTGTACAAGAAAGGTATTTAAACAAATAGGTTAAAGAATTATAGGTTTGAATACAAATATTCTAAATTAACCCTTGATTAATTACTTTTGAAGTTCTTGTTTTAAAACACTATTTTTTTATTTAATTATTTACATCTTTATTACATTCAGTTATTTATATTTATTAATTATCTACCAACTTAATCATGACCAATTTAGGTAACATAACACAAATAAATAAATAAATAAATAAATTATATTTTTCAAACAAAATTATATTTTTTTTAAAAGAAGTAAATAATAATAATAATAATAATAATAATAAAAATCACAGATATAAAATATGTGAAAAATCAAAATAATACAAAATTATATTAAATTTAATCAAAAATTTAAACATTCAGAAATAATACTTTTTTAGGCTCTGCTCCTTCCAAAATGAAGCCTATCTAAAAAATATTAAAAATAATAAATGGCACTTTTTTATTTTTTTGTGGCAGAAACCTAAACATAAGAAATCAGATATAAATTAATTATATACTTACTCACATATTATTAAGACAAAAGACTTTAAAAATAGAAACACTCTTTAAATTAATTAGATTAACAAAAAGTCTCTTCATGAAGTCTGCAGTTTCTGTGAGATTACGTTTTTAAGACAACAGTATTTACTTTTTTACTAACTAAAAATAATGTGTCTTGTGGTAAACTTAAATATTATTCATTTAGTTGATGGACAGTGGTCAGCTTGGACAAGACAGTCTGTTGGCACATGCCAGTCAAACTGTCGTAGAACTGTGACATTATATAGAACATGCACAAACCCTGCACCAGCAAATGGTGGTTCACAGTGTGTTGGAATTAATACTAACACAATCACAGAAGTCTGCACAGGAGGTTTATGTAACAATAACAGAGGTGATTATTTAATTTATCATGGCAAATGACACACACTTAAACTAGTTGTATTACTCTGTTTCTATAACAAGAAATTAATCATTAATTATAAATTAATTAATATCAACTAAAAGTTTTTTTTAACACAAACGTCTTAAAAATGGAAACACTCTCTAAACTAAATATATTAACAAAAAGTATTTTCTTGAACTCTGCAATGTGTGTGAGATTGCATTCTTAAGACAATTTTTATTTCTTTTTGCCCTGGCTACAAGAAATACAAATTGAATGTAATTTGGTAAAATTATAGAATTATGTTTTTTGTATCAATCCATGACATTGCTATTTTACTAATAAATATAAAAACAATTATGAATGGTCTTGTTTAAGTTCAGTATTATTACTTTAGTGGATGGACAGTGGGCAGCTTGGACAAGACAAATTGTTGGCTATTGCCAGTCAGATTGTAAACGGTCTGTGATATTAATTAGATCATGCACAAATCCTGCACCATCAAATGGTGGGTCTCCATGTGCTGGAAGCTCTATTACCACTATCTCAGAAACTTGTTCTGGAGGTTCATGTATTGGCAGAGGTAATTGCTGTAGCGGAGAGAAGAAGCTTTCACATGCGCTTTGATGTATCTTACTAGTTTATGCTGACCCAGAATTAGTTGCTGAAAGATTATAAATTCTACATCTGAAGAACAATAACAGCTTTTCGAAATTAAATAAAAATTATTATTTTAATTAATTTTAACAAATAATAAAATCTGCAAATCTAAAAGTTTCATCATTAACATTTTGTTCTATTTTACATTTTTTGTTAATTTTACTAAAAGTAGTTAGAAATAGCTATAATATTAGAAAACTACTCATTTGAACTTTCTATAAATTATTTTTGCTGAACATTATTATACTAAACAAAATGCATTCAAGATAAGTTGTTGTTTTTTTTTGTTTGTTTGAGCTGTCATCTTTTGTCATCAAAGTCTGATAGATAATAAGTTAAAATTTGTTTTATGTTTAGTTCATGTAAATGACATGTTTTACCAATTCAAATCTGTAGTTGTGACATCATCATGTACTTGACTGAATGATAGTTGTCTTTTTTGACATTAGAAACGTTATTCATCAATTCTGAATGCTGTCATGTCACAATTACAGAAAAAAATGGCTCACATTTTTTGACATCATTCTTTTGTTCTTTATGCTTATTATTAATTATGGCAAAGAAAAGAGAAAAATATAATGTGTACAATTCAAGAAAGATTAGTATTATTATTGTTTTGTATTGTATTTTGTGTAACATTTTTGTTGTTGTTGTTGGGTTTTTTATAGTAAATTGAGAAATTCTGCTAGGATTGCAATTTCCCTCATTATCTTTGCTGTATAAACTGACAAGTTGCAAATTTATCTCATCTTATTATACATGAGGTATATTACTGCATAAAATTTTGTTGACTGTATATATCAAATAGGTTTTTTTTTTTTTTCTAAATAAAATAAATTCTTCCTGTAATGTAAAAAACAAACATTTCATACTTACTATTTAAAACATGATTAATTACCATTTGTTAACAATTTATTCAGAAGAACTAATGAATTAATTTTAGGGCAGGTTATGCTGATTTTGTAAACCCTTCACTATTTTAAAAGAAATGAGCTAATATTTGCTGAACAAAACTTTATTTACAGTGTATAAATCTATTTTTGTAAAACAATTATATCTTATAAATCTATTTAATAAAAATGGTTTGATAATTTAAACAATAATTTCATTCATAAATTTTGATGAAGAAATTTATATATGTATAAAAAAAAAGGTGCAAAATTATATGGGTTACTATAATGGGTTTTGGGCATTTTTTATTCTTATTTAATAACTTATCATGTATGTTTAAAATCAAATTTTATTTCTTGAAACTCCAAGTAGAGGTACCATAAGCGATGACTTAAATAATTAAATTTAACACTTTGCTTTTCAATTGGTCAAAATGGTTTTAATTGCTTTTTGTGATGCTCTTTAATAACTTGTTGATGATTTGAACATTCTGTTCGAAAAGCTTTAGTAAACCTATTTCTAACTGTATTAATTGAAAAAGAAGACAAAAAGATATAAATAAAATAATCTATGATTACTTGTAAATATTATTATTCATATTTTATTTACAATAAATGTTTAGGAAAGTAAATTCAGTTAAATGTACTTCTGAATATCTGCAAAAGTGTAGTATATTTATTATTGGTTTTATTAAACAGTTACTTTTTGTAATAAAATAGTGCCAATCACTGAATTGTACCAAGGCTTCAGATGCTGGAGAGAAAAATTATTTATTTATTTGTTTATTTATTTATTGTTATTATTTGTCTGTTGTTTTTAGTGGATGGAGGATGGTCAGCTTGGACAAGACAAAATGTACAGACCTGTCAGTCAAACTGTCGCAGATCTGTGACATTAGTAAGAACTTGTACAAACCCAGCACCTGCTAATGGTGGAAGTCAGTGTACTGGAGATACCCAGACTACAACCACAGAAAGCTGCTCTGGTGGGCTCTGTGGTAGAGGTGAGAGTTTACATTCAGTTAAAAGTTCTACCAAAATCACACACCTGATTGAGTTTAAAAAACAGTAAAAACAAAAGCCATTATTGTAATTGGACACACACATTTATAAAATCTGCACAGAATATTGACAGCCATTGATGGATTCAAAAGAATGGTAAGGCAATCATCATTCTAAGCTTCACTGATGACACAGATCCTGGTGATACTTTGAGGTCCGGAACAGAAATCAGAACAAGGAAAAGCTGAGTCCCTGTTCTGTGCTTCTGCTGATTAAAGACCTTGTGTCTGGGGCAAAGTTGAGTTAAGGACCAATCAACCTGACTTTGAAGTGTACAGAATGTTTTGTGTACCCATCATTGCTGAGAAAAACACAGTGGAGGAGATGTGACAGCTGCTACATGCAGGGAACTACTGGAAATATCAAACATTTCAGCTCTTTTATTATGTAACAGAGAATAAAATCAAAAAATCAAAATAAAGTGTAGTACAACTTTATGGCAAAGTTGATATACATCTTGAGAAATAGGAAACTAGAATGAGTTAGCTAAGAGCTCTGGTAATTGTGGATATGCTATTAAGTGAAAAGGTGAGATGAGCTGTATATACAGCATATTTATAGCTTCATTACTCTTAGTACATTAAAAAAATAAAAAAGTAAAAGAAATGAAACTGAGATGACAACTAATGTAAGAAAGGTAGCTAAGTAAGCAACAAATACTACTACAGACAATTGCCCCCCTAGAAAAATAAGAAAAGAAAAATAGGAGAATCTTTATGGTGGTTTGGTGATGTAATGTGATATTTGGGGAACATTTCTAACACAGTCAAGCTAAAAGAGAAGAGAGAAGAGCAATGTGGTCGACTGACCTCAAAGAGTGGACTGGTCTCATCTTCACCCATGTTATTAAAACACCTGATGAATAAGAAGCGTGGAAAGAATTGCATAATCAAAATCTATTATTCTATCACCCACATTGCACACAAGCTATGGGACAGATCAGTAGATCAACAGACAGAAAGAAAGACAAGTGAGAGAGCAATAGACAGTTGACACATGGACACATGAACAGATAGACAGATCACTGCAGACATAAAAAAATTGTTTAATGAAACTGAACTTAAGTTTTTCTTATTTAATTATACAGTTTGAAGTAATGAATATTGTTATTAAATAAACAACAACAATAACATCAACAATAAAATAATAATAAAATAGATGATATATAACTGGTAAAGATTTTCCCGTTTTTGTACATAATGTAATTTCTAATTTGTTTAGTGGATGGAGGATGGTCAGCTTGGACAAGACAAAATGAACAGACCTGTCAGTCAAACTGTCGCAGAACTGTGACATTAATAAGAACTTGTACAAACCCAGCACCTGCTAATGGTGGAAGTCAGTGTACTGGAGACAGCCAAACTACAATCACTGAAGGTTGCTCTGGTGGACTGTGTGGTAGAGGTGAGAGTTTACTTTCATTTGACTGACAACGATTAGAAAGACCCACATCAAATACTTAATGTTGCCTTGAAGAAACACAAGTGTATTTTTTAAAACCATCATTAAACATTCAAAAAATATTTCTTTAAGAAAGTGATTTTTACTCTTCTCTTTTAGATATCAAGTAATTGAAGATACAACAATAGAATTTAAGGTGGATTTTTGTTAGCATAAACAAATGAAATAAAATGAAAAATAAAAGTAAATAATACATATAAAAGATTTGCATTTTCACAAATTAGATAAAATATTTTGTAATTTATTTAGTGGATGGAGGATGGTCAGCTTGGACAAGACAAAGTGTACAGACCTGTCAGTCAAACTGTCGCAGAACTGTGACATTAGTAAGAACTTGTACAAACCCAGCACCTGCTAATGGTGGAAGTCAGTGTAGTGGAGACAGCCAAACTATAATCACTGAAGGTTGCTCTGGTGGACTGTGTGGTAGAGGTGAGTGTTTACTTTCATTTGACTGACAATGATTAGAAAGACCCACATCAAATACTTAATGTTGCCTTGAAGAAACACAAGTGTATTTTTAAAAACCTTTGTTACAGATTCAAAAAATATTTCGTTAAGAAAGTGATTTTTACTCTTCTCTTTTAACTATCAAGTAATTGAAGATACAACAATAGAATTTAAGGTGGATAAACAAATGAAATAAAAAAAAAAAAAAATTAATTAATATATATATAAAAGATTTGCATTTTCACAAATTAGATAAAATATTTTGTAATTTGTTTAGTGGATGGAGGATGGTCAGCTTGGACAAGACAAAGTGTACAGACCTGTCAGTCAAACTGTCGCAGAACTGTGACATTAGTAAGAACTTGTACAAACCCAGCACCTGCTAATGGTGGAAGTCAGTGTACTGGAGATACCCAGACTACAACCACAGAAAGCTGTTCTGGCGGGCTGTGTGTAGGTGAGAGTTTATTTTCAATGAAAAGTAAATGCAAGATAATACAAGAGGCCACTGCTAGACAAATATTAACAGAGAATAACTAAACTTACAAAGTAACCTTCAAACAGTGTGATTCAAACCTGTATTTGTTTATTTTGGGCCTTTGCTGCTTGTTTCATTTTGTTTTCATTTTCTTTTTCAAGCTTGTTGTTAAATTAATCATGATTATACAGTAACCGTTTAAAATAACAAATAATTTAGATATTTAAAAATTAAAATTAAACAAAGAAGTGCAAATTAAATAAAGAATAACTGAAAAAGACGGTTTATCAAACAATGTTACTTATTGCAGTTTGTGTACCATTTTATCAGTCGTTAAAATTAAAATAATTAAATTTAGTATTGATAATTACAGAGTTCAGAATTCAAAAATGTAATGAATGCACTGTTAATAAATGTTATAAATGGATCAAGTATATTTTAATTATTTTTTTATGTACCAAAAAATTGTCTGCATGAATAATTTTATTACTTTATGTTTGTGTTGCCAACATAATCCCTGATTTTATATGCCAAGTCACTTAAGACAGCTGCTTTCTATGATGTTGATTATCATAACTGTTATTAATCATAATTACTGTTGTTTTTATTACTTGAAAATTTTCAATTCTGTTTTATTAACTATTCATTTCACGGAAAACATAAGTATTTTTAAAACAAACTGAACTTTCATATAATTTACTTTACATTCTTTTATTTCTTTATTGGCAACTAAATTTAAAAGAAAACGAAACAAAAAATTCATAATTTTTGTAGTGAATGGAGGATGGTCAGCTTGGACAAGACAAAATGTACAAACCTGTCAGTCAAACTGTCGCAGAACTGTGACATTAGTAAGAACTTGTTCAAACCCAGCACCTTCTAATGGTGGAAGTCAGTGTAGTGGAGACAGCCAAACTACAATCACAGAAAGCTGTTCTGGTGGACTGTGTGGTAGAGGTGAGAATTTATTTTCTGTGGAAATGTAAGTCAAATTGTGGACTAAAAAATAATAGAAATAATTGCAAGAGCTCATTGAGTTTTAAATGTAATCTTTATAGTGTTATTAAAACAACCAGCCATTTCTTTCAATTAGAATGTTTTGTTTTGTTTGTTTAGTGGATGGAGGATGGTCAGCTTGGACAAGACAAAGTGTACAGACCTGTCAGACAAACTGTCGCAGATCTGTGACATTAGTAAGAACTTGTACAAACCCAGCACCTTCTAATGGTGGAAGTCAGTGTAGTGGAGACAGCCAAACTACAATCACTGAAGACTGTGCTGATGGACTGTGTGGTGGAGGTAAGTGTCTGCTGGTATCATTATCACAGTTTAAAAAAAAAAAATTTTGCCTTTTGTAATATAAGTGTTAATAATGACATATATTTATGAATCTTATACAGTTTAGACAAATACATTCAGGTACTTCTAATAATATTTAGACAAATAATTTTGTTTGTAGCAGAAACCATTAAAAAAGCAGAAGCTATTTTAGGTTCAAATTTCAGTTGCGTTTAATAATTTTTAAATTTAAGAATTTTGGATACCTCATGCATAATCTGTCTTATAGTGTGCTGTATATAACAACATTAATTCATGGATAATTCTGTATACCTCATCCATAACCTGTGTAATAATGTGTTCTGTATAATTTTAATTCATGTAAATACTTTTTTATCAGGACAAGCTATATGGTCAGCTTGGGTAAGGACTACAATAGGCAGATGTTCAAAACAGTGCTCAAGGGAAGTGACACGAACTAGAACGTGTCCTAGTGGTCAGAACTGCAATGGACCTAGCACAGACAACATTTTTGAAGCATGCACAGGAGACGATTGTCCTTCTAAACGTAAGAAATTATTATTAACAAGAGATACACTTTCGATTTTTTTTTGGACTGGCCAATTAGGACACGCAAGCAACACTTTGAATGGCCTAGTACAATTTTGTTAATTTTGTTTTTAACTTAAAAACTTGTTACCATTTCATGTAAACTATAATAATATCACTTTTCTAGTTTTAATAAAAACTGTTGTAATTAAATTATTATTATTATTATTGTCAAAGAATCCACCCAATCAAACACTCTGCATTAATAACAATTCTGATAGTATTTTTTTCAGCATCTTGTCAGACATTTTGAGTAAATGATCTAAAGTCAGCGCCTGATTCCAGACATACAAAAATTCCAGATATATAAAACTTGGAGGTTACCTTTAAAAAATATTAACTTCATCTGTAATGAATTTCATGATATAATTATTTTGATTTTGAAAACACTATTGTGTTGGTTCTGAAGATGATGCATAAATTGACAGCTGCCAATGTATTGTTTTTGTGTCCTTTGAAGATTGAATAACACACACACACACACACACACACACACACACACACACACATATTTTTTTATTATTTTTTTCAGCCTGTCCTTATGACATCATTTTCGTCATTGATGAATCTGAGCTGATGCGTTCTTCGGGATTCACAGTAAATGGAAAAATTGGGTTCAAAAGAATCAATGATCAAATCATAGCATATCTGCAAGAAATGTCCAAGGCAAAGGTATTAGCCAAAGTAGGATACATTGGGATTGGATTAGACTTTTTGAATCGTAAAGCAGCTCGTGAGATTATTGCTCCCACTACTGACATTGAAAAAGTTATAGAAGATATAAAGAAAATCACACGTCAAGACATATCTTTGGTTTGGACTCAAGTAATGAAAAGTCTCCCCAGTCTAATTCCAAAAGGTAATATTATGTTGCTGTAGGAGAACCTGTTCTGAATTATTTTTTTAAATAGAGAGTCACACATTTAACATCACAAACTGATGTTTTATAATCAAAAGTATTATCAGGGCCTGTAAATGTACTTGGTTATTTTAATACTGTTTATGAAGGTTAAATTACAAAATGGAAATACATTTTCATCTCAGGAGGATATTTAGGAATAAATATTGAATCTAACAGTAATGGAATATTAAATTAAATCTCTTAGGAGAAAACCAAAGACAGTGCTAAGTGGAAAGACATCTGTGTAATATTTCTATGAAAGTAAACAGATCTCATTAACTCAGAGCTTGAAAATGAAATTAGTGGTAGATTTTATTTATTTTTAAATTAAGTACTATTCACAAATGATTGTAGAATGTAGAACACTCTGATGAATTCTTCTTAAGTTCTAAAATAATTTTTTGTTGTTTAATGATTTTGTAGGTTCAAATGTTGTTATAATGGCTGCCACGGAAGTTTCTTCAAGCAACAGGCAGGCTGTAAGCACCACAATTAATGGCATTGATGCTGAGTTTTATGCCATTGGTCTTCCATTCAAGGTAGTTCTGTCTAATGCAGGACTGCTACCACTGACACATAATAAAAACGAAAATGTGAAAATTTTGACAACATTTGATGATACATCAATTATAAATCAGCTCAAACTGTTTTTGCCAACTAAGTGTCCCAAAGGTTAGTTTGATATATTATTATTATTTTCTTATATTCTTATTATTAATCTCTGGGAAGGAAAAATTGTTATTCTTCTTGTTTACTTTCAGCTTTCTTGCTTGACTAGTATATTTTGTACACACAAACATACATACACACAACTATACATACGTATGCACATGTTTACATTCATATGAAAGTACATAAATATGTAAATTAAATGGTAATTTAATATAATGTTCTTTTTATTTCATTTTTGAGCATTTAAGTATTAATTTGTTTTATTTTTATTTTTCCAACTATTTTTCAGCTGTTTCTGCAAGTAAGATAATTTTACTTTTTTTAATTACTCTTTAAATTTATACATATAAATCGTTTAAAAATGAATAGAGTTTTAGACAGTTCTTATTTCTTATTTAAGCTTTTTTATTCATTCATATAAATATTAAAAGATAAAATCCTTTGATAAATAAGTAATTAAATACTTTCTTCTTTTTAATTATTTAGTCTTTTTTTTTTTGACTGTATTTACATTTAGCAATGACTGCATCTTTTTGAATGTCAGTTTATAACAGTATTATATCACTATTGTTGTTATTACTATTACATAACTTCCAACCAGTAATCCTGGTATTGTTCATTTATTGACAGTTTGTAGCAATGTCATGGATGTTGTTGTTGTTGTTGATGGCTCATTCAGCATTGGAGAAAGTACCTTTAACAACGAACTTAAAAACACCTTGATTGGCCTCACTGATAACCTGTTTGGTTTGGGCAGAGACTTGAAGATTGGATTAGTTCTCTACAGTCATCAAGTAGATGCTGTTATTGATATGAACAGTAATAAAGCAGAAATTAAATCAAACATTGCAAATTTCAAGTATCCTAATGGTGCAACATGGACACACATTGGAATAAAAGCTGCCAGAGAGAATTTCATCAAACTAGGTAGAAAAAATTCTACAAAGGTATGTATTCATTGTGTTTCAGATGTATTTCTTAACCTTAACCTCTTAACCTTACAGCTTCATTCCATTATTTTCCATTATGAAAAAAGAATTCTTATCCTAATCTGACTAGCTTGGTGTGTACATTTTCACACTGATCCTGTTTCTCATTCTGAAAAATATGGAGTTAAATTACTTGTCATTTTGGTTGCAGAGCAAGAAATAGCCTACTGCTTCAATCAGTTTTAAATAATGATATCTTAGGATAGAGACTCAAAGAGGAATAAGTTAATTATATAAAATATCATTTTAAAGCTTTGTCTCCTTTGATTCATTTTGCTGGGGTTTTTTCAGTTTTGATTAATCTTGGTACAGATTTTTTATATTACTTTGTATTAATTTTACTTTTTTAATGTCACAGTACTCATTAATAGACAAATATTTAATAATAATAATAATAATAATCATCATCATGAGCATCATCATCATCCAGCAGAAATGGATATATAATGCCAGACACACAGTTAATGTTATCTTTTTCAATTTTTAACAGCTGATGATAATTATTACTGATGGTGAATCTACCAACCCACAACTAACAATTCAGGAAGCAGCATTGGCTAAACAGATGGATATAACTATATATGCTGTAGGAGTTGGACAAGCCACCCAGACTGAACTGAGAGCAATTGCATCGTCACCAGCTCATGTATCGACAGCAGCAGACTATACTGTACTGGCAGCACAATTGAAAGAACTTACTAAGCTTTGTGCAGGCAAATCAACTTCTACATAAAATAAAATTATTACAGAGCTAGAATTCAAGCACAATTAAAAATAATTTAATTCTAATTTTTTATTTATTTATTTATTGATTTATTGATTTATTCTTTTAATTTCACGCTTACAGTTGATGGTGCCTGGTCTGCATGGTCACTTCAGAGACTGGGTAGCTGTAGTGTAACATGTGGTAGTGGCACTAGAATACGATTTGAGATAAGAACATGCACAAATCCTGCACCTAAGAATGGAGGCAAAGAATGCGGAACAGATGACAGGAGGAATCTTCAAGAAGCATGTGAAACAAATGTCTTATGTCCAGGTAACAAGCAATAATTAAATGAAATATAATTTTTCTTTTAAACAAATTATAGACAGACATGTGGGCATGTTGTTTCTAATGTATTCTAAGATGACAATAAATAACAAGCTCTTGATTCTGAGTAAAATAATCTGAGGAATAAAATTATTTCTCTACCCCAAAAAGTGAAAATGACTGAAATAATTAAATGGCTAAAAAAAAGTGTCTGATTAAGTTCTTAATGATTTGCTGAAACTTTAAGGCTAATGAATTACATTAGGTTTGTTGATAATCACAATAGTAAAGCATTAAGTAACACATTTCTAAAGTTATGATATATATTTTATATTCCATTTATATAAAACTATTTTTTTTTACAAAACCTTAACTTTTATTTACATAATTTTGTTTTAATGTTACATTAATATTTGCTATAATTGTTATTTGATTAAGATATTAATATATCTTGGGATTTATAATTCCTTTTATAGTCTGAACATATATTTAATTAAGACAATAAAAGGTTTGGGCTGTTCACATATAACTATTGATATGTTTGTATGTTCCTCATATTTGAGTAAAAATTATTTATATTTTGTTTTATAGCCTGAGGTTCATGGTCAGCATTCAGTGCTGTTGCTTGCTTGTTTTTTATTTTTATTTATATATTTATTTATTTATTTATTTATTTGTTTATTTATTTATTTATTTTATTACTCAACAATCAATATAACTAATATATTTTTCTTTCTTGTTTCTTTCAATCTCTAACATCTGCCAGGAGTCAATGCAGGTAAGAATAAAAGATGTACACACACACACACATACAAACACACACACACGTTTCATAGGCACACACAAGAACAAACATACATACACATACATATATACATATATACATAGATATTTAGATAGATATTTAGATAGATAGATAGATATGCATATTATTGTGAGTAACATATATTTCTTAAATAATGCATAATAATGGATTAATTATAAATAATAAAATGATTTCATTTTTATTTTTCAGTATGTCAAAATGTAGTGCACATTGAAATTGGTTTCTCAGTATATGTTTATCCAGATATTAGTCTGTTTTTATTAATTATTAAATATAATTTTTTTCTTTCTTCAATCTTTCAGTATTTCAAAATGTAATTGACATATAACTGAATGAGAGAGAGAGAGAGAGAGAGAGAGAGAGAGAGAGTAAATTTAGATGTTGTTTTAAAAACAATCTCTCTGTATGTCAAAATGATAAGCACAGCTGCGATTCTGTACAAGAAAGGTATTTAAACAAATAGGTTAAAGAATTATAGGTTTGAATACAAATATTCTAAATTAACCCTTGATTAATTACTTTTGAAGTTCTTGTTTTAAAACACTATTTTTTTATTTAATTATTTACATCTTTATTACATTCAGTTATTTATATTTATTAATTATCTACCAACTTAATCATGACCAATTTAGGTAACATAACATAAATAAATAAATAAATAAATATATAAATATATTTTTCAAACAAAATTATATTCAATATTATTTTAAAAAGAAGTAAATAATAATAATAATAATAATAATAATAATAATAATAATAATAAAAATCATAGATATAAAATATGTGAAAAATCAAAATAATACAAAATTATATTAAATTTAATCAAAAGTTTAAACATTCAGAAATAATACTTTTTTAGGCTCTGCTCCTTCCAAAATGAAACCTATTTTAAAAATATTAAAAATAATAAATTGCACTTTTTTAAAGAATGAAAATTAAATACAGCAAACCCATGATGCATGAAAAAAGGGATAATTTATTTTTTGTTTTAAAAGTTTATTGTTATTATTTTCTTATGTGGTTAATGTGATAAGGTTACAGCAGATGAATCTTCCTCAGAATATTTGATTCATGTTAACTTAACAGAGATTCATTTTCAGATATATATTGAAAAGTAACAAACTTGCCAGAAGAAGTATTACTTGTTTGGAGATATTTATTATCCAGATATCACTACATTATAATTTAATAATATTTTTAAAATATTGATAATTATTATTGAAGATCAAGCTGCCAGTTTTGTAAATAAAACAAAAAAAATTACATTAATATTTCTTTTTTCCTATGTGATAATAAAAGTATTTTTCTACAGTTTATAAAATAAATCTTAGCAAATAAGTTTTTTATCATTTTATTCAGATATCTAAAACTATAAAAGTAATTTATAAAAATAAATTTAATTAGAATCTACAGGGAAAGAAAACAATAAAACTACAAAAAGATAAATGTGTTAAACAGAATAATTATAAACTAAATATACATCTCATTCAGTAAATGGACAATGGTCAATTTATTTAATTAGAATCTACAAGACAGTCTGTTGGCTCATGCCAGTCAAACTGTCTCATTCAGTAAATGGACAATGGTGACATTATATAGAACATGCACAAACCCTGCACCATAGAACAAAAACCCTGCACCAGGTTCTCAGTGTGTTGGAATTAATACTAACACAGTCACAGAAGCCTGCACAGGAGGTTTATGTAACAATAACAGAGGTGATTGTTTTTGATTTCAGCAAAAAGAAGCAACTTAATGTTTTTCCATAAATCAGACATGCAGTTAATTTTTATATATATATATACAAAAATTATAAATGAATACAAAAAAACACCAACAACAGCTCTTAAGAAAAAATGTACGTAAACAAAAAAAAGTGTTAATTGTATTTAGGTAAATGAAAATTAACTTGATGAATATGACTTGTGTAGATTTTTTATTATTATTTTTTAGTATAAAATTATTTTTTCATTACTGAGGCATCAGAATGAGATTTTTTCGCCAGCAAAAATAAACAAATATGAAAGGGTTTTTGGTTAAATGAAATGTTATTACTTTAGTTGATGGACAATGGTCAGCTTGGACAAGACAGTCTGTTGGCACATGCCAGTCAAACTGTCGTAGAACTGTGACATTATATAGAACATGCACAAACCCTGCACCAGCAAACGGTGGGTCTCAGTGTGCTGGAATTAATACTAACACAATCACAGAAGCCTGCACAGGAGGTTCATGTAACAATAACAGAGGTAATTATCTTACTTTAAGCAGCAAAGTAAAGAAGCTTGAAATTGTTCCACTGATCAGTTCAAACTGATCCTGAATTAAATGCTTTATCTGCTTATATTAATATAAATTACTTATTGAATTTTATGGAGGCTATAAAAAATGTTTCAGTTGACATTCTTGATGAATTCAATAGATTAAAAACAATGAACATAATTTTGAGCATATGTGTCCTTTCTCAAGCTCACCGTAATTATGATAGCATTTGCTTTACATTACTGACTTTGTTATTAATGTTAAGTTTTAGATTTATTTGTTTTGCAATGTTTTTGACAGACATATATCCAAACAACCCCACCAAAAATGTATATTCTCTGAATAATGCTATTTAAAACTAAATAAATAAACAAGTCACATATATAGATACATAAACACTAAGATTTCTCTTCATTTTAATAATAATATACCATATACAAAAACAAATCATCAATTTTATGAATTTTACATCTGAAAATATACATGTCTCAACATAACTTAAGACATTTTATTACTGCAGTAAGAAAGGAAAACAAACATAAAAGAACTGCTCAGGGAATAAAAAAAGATATAATAATAAATTGTAGAATATTTCCTTCTGTAAATGGACAATTTTTTTTTTTACTAAGGCAAATTATTTCAATAATTTAAAAAAGGAAAGAAAAAGTGAAGTTTATAAAATGTATCCTGAATGTAAATAAAACAAAATATTGATACTTTAGTGAATGGTCAGTGGTCAGCATGGACAAGACAATATGTTGGTTATTGCCAATCAAATTGTCAAAGGTCTGTGACATTATACAGAACATGCACAAACCCTGCACCATCAGGTGGTGGGTCTCAGTGTGTTGGAAGTAATACTGACACAATCATAGAAGCCTGCACAGGAGGTTCATGTAACAATAACCGAGGTGATTTTCATTTTATAATGAATAATGATAGCAGAAAACAATTGAACAGGCACAACAAAGTCAACAGCATAAACAAATCCTTTCCAATAAATGTACTAAATATTAGTTCACTATTAAACTGCATTTACACTCTCAGCATATTAATAGGATTATTATTAATAATATTAGTATATAATTATTTAAAATTACTATAGATATTTGGTTTAATATAATGTTATTAATTTATATAAATTATATAAACTAATATTATTAGTTGAGCATTACTTTAAGTATCCTTCCTTCAGTGAATGGACAGTGGTCAGCCTGGACAAGACAGACTGTTGGCTTTTGTCTGTCAACTTGTAAACGAACTGTATCACTAGTTAGAACCTGCACAAATCCCTCTCCATCAGGTGGGGGTTCGCAGTGTGTTGGAAGTACAACTAGTACTATTACAGAAGATTGCACAGGAGGCCAATGTCAAAGATGTAATGCTAGTGATATTTCTTGTTACTAACATCTATCTATCAATCTAAATATATATCTATATCTGACATAATCTGCCCATCTTTCTGCCTATACATATCTAAGTCTGCCTGCTTGATGTAATTTAAATTTATTCATAAATATCATCACCTGTCTCTTTATCTATTTCTTGACTTGTAGATGTATTGTAATGTTAAATTACATATAATTAGTTTATTTATTATATATATATACTATTCACTATTTTACTAACAGAAAGTTTAACTTGTGAACTGATATTGATATTGTTAATGCCAGCTGACTCAAAGCAGTATTTTTAGGATGTAAAGTTTCTTCAACTATTTTAGTTGATGAGTTTTGTATTGTACAAATCAACGTTCTGTAGTTAAATTTAAACATAAATTTCTTTCAAACATTTAACATTCTAGTGTTTACTGATTAAAAGAAATATTAAATTGTATTCCCTTAAGTGAATGGACAGTGGTCAGCTTGGACAAGACAGACTGTTGGTTATTGCCAATCAAATTGTCAAAGATCTGTGACATTATACAGAACATGCACAAACCCTGCACCATCAGGTGGTGGGTCTCAGTGTGTTGGAAGTAATACTAACACAATCATAGAAGCCTGCACAGGAGGTTCATGTAACAATAATAGAGGTGACTGTTTTATTTTTTGTGGTAAACAGCAGAACACTAAACATAAGTCATCAGTTATAAATTAATTATATACGTACTCACATATTATTAAGATAAAAGACTTTAAAAATAGAAACACTCTTTAAATTAATTAGATTAACAAAAAGTCTCTTCATGAAGTCTGCAGTTTCTGTGAGATTACATTTTTAAGACAACAGTATTTATTTTTTTACTAAGAGAAAATAATGTGTCTTGTGGTAAACTTAAATATTATTCATTTAGTTGATGGACAATGGTCAGCTTGGACAAGACAGTCTGTTGGCACATGCCAGTCAAACTGTCGTAGAACTGTGACATTATATAGAACATGCACAAACCCTGCACCAGCAAACGGTGGGTCTCAGTGTGCTGGAATTAATACTAACACAATCACAGAAGCCTGCACAGGAGGTTCATGTAACAATAACAGAGGTAATTATCTTACTTTAAGCAGCAAAGTAAAGAAGCTTGAAATTGTTCCACTGATCAGTTCAAACTGATCCTGAATTAAATGCTTTATCTGCTTATATTAATATAAATTACTTATTGAATTTTATGGAGGCTATAAAAAAATGTTTCAGTTGACATTCTTGATGAATTCAATAGATTAAAAACAATGAACATAATTTTGAGCATATGTGTCCTTTCTCAAGCTCACCGTAATTATGATAGCATTTGCTTTACATTACTGACTTTGTTATTAATGTTAAGTTTTAGATTTATTTGTTTTGCAATGTTTTTGACAGACATATATCCAAACAACCCCACCAAAAATGTATATTCTCTGAATAATGCTATTTAAAACTAAATAAATAAACAAGTCACATATATAGATACATAAACACTAAGATTTCTCTTCATTTTAATAATAATATACCATATACAAAAACAAATCATCAATTTTATGAATTTTACATCTGAAAATATACATGTCTCAACATAACTTAAGACATTTTATTACTGCAGTAAGAAAGGAAAACAAACATAAAAGAACTGCTCAGGGAATAAAAAAAGATATAATAATAAATTGTAGAATATTTCCTTCTGTAAATGGACAATTTTTTTTTTTTTTTTAAGGCAAATTATTTCAATAATTTAAAAAAGGAAAGAAAAAGTGAAGTTTATAAAATGTATCCTGAATGTAAATAAAACAAAATATTGATACTTTAGTGAATGGTCAGTGGTCAGCATGGACAAGACAATATGTTGGTTATTGCCAATCAAATTGTCAAAGGTCTGTGACATTATACAGAACATGCACAAACCCTGCACCATCAGGTGGTGGGTCTCAGTGTGTTGGAAGTAATACTGACACAATCATAGAAGCCTGCACAGGAGGTTCATGTAACAATAACCGAGGTGATTTTCATTTTATAATGAATAATGATAGCAGAAAACAATTGAACAGGCACAACAAAGTCAACAGCATAAACAAATCCTTTCCAATAAATGTACTAAATATTAGTTCACTATTAAACTGCATTTACACTCTCAGCATATTAATAGGATTATTATTAATAATATTAGTATATAATTATTTAAAATTACTATAGATATTTGGTTTAATATAATGTTACTAATTTATATAAATTATATAAACTAATATTATTAGTTGAGCATTACTTTAAGTATCCTTCCTTCAGTGAATGGACAGTGGTCAGCCTGGACAAGACAGACTGTTGGCTTTTGTCTGTCAACTTGTAAACGAACTGTATCACTAGTTAGAACCTGCACAAATCCCTCTCCATCAGGTGGGGGTTCGCAGTGTGTTGGAAGTACAACTAGTACTATTACAGAAGATTGCACAGGAGGCCAATGTCAAAGATGTAATGCTAGTGATATTTCTTGTTACTAACATCTATCTATCAATCTAAATATATATCTATATCTGACATAATCTGCCCATCTTTCTGCCTATACATATCTAAGTCTGCCTGCTTGATGTAATTTAAATTTATTCATAAATATCATCACCTGTCTCTTTATCTATTTCTTGACTTGTAGATGTATTGTAATGTTAAATTACATATCATTAGTTTATTTATTATATATATATATATATATATACTATTCACTATTTTACTAACAGAAAGTTTAACTTGTGAACTGATATTGATATTGTTAATGCCAGCTGACTCAGAGCAGTATTTTTAGGATGTAAAGTTTCTTCAACTATTTTAGTTGATGAGTTTTGTATTGTACAAATCAACGTTCTGTAGTTAAATTTAAACATAAATTTCTTTCAAACATTTAACATTCTAGTGTTTACTGATTAAAAGAAATATTAAATTGTATTCCCTTAAGTGAATGGACAGTGGTCAGCTTGGACAAGACAGACTGTTGGTTATTGCCAATCAAATTGTCAAAGATCTGTGACATTATACAGAACATGCACAAACCCTGCAGCATCAGGTGGTGGGTCTCAGTGTGTTGGAAGTAATACTAACACAATCATAGAAGCCTGCACAGGAGGTTCATGTAACAATAATAGAGGTGACTGTTTTATTTTTTGTGGTAAACAGCAGAACACTAAACATAAGTCATCAGTTATAAATTAATTATATACGTACTCACATATTATTAAGATAAAAGACTTTAAAAATAGAAACACTCTTTAAATTAATTAGATTAACAAAAAGTCTCTTCATGAAGTCTGCAGTTTCTGTGAGATTACATTTTTAAGACAACAGTATTTATTTTTTTACTAAGAGAAAATAATGTGTCTTGTGGTAAACTTAAATATTATTCATTTAGTTGATGGACAATGGTCAGCTTGGACAAGACAGTCTGTTGGCACATGCCAGTCAAACTGTCGTAGAACTGTGACATTATATAGAACATGCACCAACCCTGCACCAGCAAACGGTGGCTCACAGTGTGTTGGAATTAATACTAACACAATCACAGAAGTCTGCACAGGAGGTTTATGTAACAATAACAGAGGTGATTGTTTTTGTTTTCAGCAAAAAGAAGCAACTTAATGTTTTTCCATAAATCAGACATGCAGTTAATTTTTATATATATATATACAAAAATTATAAATTAATACAAAAAAACAACAACGGTTCTTAAGAAGAAATGCATGTAAATAAAAAAACAATAACAGAGGTGATTATTTAATTTATCATGGCAAAAAATGACACACAAACTAAATATATTAACAAAAGTATTAAACTAGTTGTATTACTTTTTAAGACTGTTTCTATAACAAGAAATTAATCATTAATTATAAATTAATTAATATCAACTAAAAGTTTTTTTTAACACAAACGTCTTAAAAATGGAAACACTCTCTAAACTAAATATATTAACAAAAAGTATTTTCTTGAACTTTCAAATGTGCTTTGATGTACCTTACTAGTTTATGCTGACCCAGAATTAGTTGCTGAAAGATTATAAATTCTACATCTGAAGAACAATAATAGCTTTTCGAAATTAAATAAAAATTATTCAATTAATTAATTTTAGCAAATAATAAAATCTGCAAATCTAAAAGTTTCATCATTAACATTTTGTTCTATTTTACAGTTTTTGTTAATTTTTACTAAAAGTAGTTAGAAATAGCTATAATATTAGAAAACTACTCATTTGAACTTTTTATAAATTACTTTTGCTGAACATTATTATACTAAACAAAATGCATTCAAGATAATTTTTTATTTTTAGTTGAGTTGTCATCTTTTGTCATCAAAGTTTGATAGATAATAAGTTAAAATTTGTTTTTGTTTGTTTGAGCTGTCATCTTTTGTCATCAAAGTTTGATAGATAATAAGTTAAAATTTGTTTTATGTTTAGTTCATGTAAATGACATGTTTTACCAATTCAAATCTGTAGTTGTGACATCATCATGTACTTGACTGAATGATAGTTGCCTTTTTTGACATTAGAAACATTATTCATCAATTCTGAATGCTGTCATGTCACAATTACAGAGAAAAACATTTTTTGACATCATTCTTTTGTTCTTTATGCTTATTATGGCAAAGAGAAGAAAAAATATGTGTACTGTTCAAGAAAGATTATTTTAGTATTATTGTTTTGTATTGTATTTTGTGTAACATTTTTTTTTTTTTTTTTTTTTTTTTTTTAAAGTAAATTGAGAAATTCTGCTAGGATTGCAATTTCCCTCATTATGTTTGCTGTATAAGGCTACAAGTAATTTAGTTAATATATTTATATATATTTATTTTGTTATTATTTTAAGTATTATTATTTCTGCACTATTGTTATTATAATTATTATAGTTATTATTAGTAGTACCAGTTGTAGTAGTAGTAGTAGTAGAGTAGTACTAGTCGATATAGTAGTCATAGTAACTTTTTAAGTATTTTATTTTTATTAACTTCATTATTAATGGACTAACATATTTAAAAATAAATAAATAAATAAAAAAATAAAAGAAACAAACTGACCAATCAGAATTTAATAATAAAACTAATTGCCATAAAATATCTCACTTATGCATTTACACGACTCGGCAATTGTGAAAAATTCAAAATATTATATGAAATATAACTTTCGTTGCAAATTTATCTCATCATATTATATGTGAGGTATATTACTGCATAAAATTTTGTTGACTGTATATATCAAATAGGGTCCTTTTTTTTTTTTTCTAAATAAAATAAATTGTTCCTGTAATGCAAAAAACAAACATTTCATACTTACTATTTAAAACATGATTAATTACCATTTGTTAACAATTTATTCAGAAGAACTAATGAATTAATTTTAGGGCAGGTTATGCTGATTTTGTAAACCCTTCACTATTTTAAAAGAAACGAGCTAATATTTGTTGAACAAAACTTTATTTACAGTGTATAAATCTATTTTTGTAAAACAATTATATCTTATAAATCTATTTAATAAAAATGGTTTGATAATTTAAACAATAATTTCATTCATAAATTTTGATGAAGAAATTTATATAATCTATGATTACTTGTAAATATTATTATTCATATTTTATTCATATTACTTTACAATAAATGTTTGGAAAGTAAATAGAGTTAAATGTACTTCTGAATATCTGCAAAAGTGTAGTATATTTATTATTGGTTTTATTAAACAGTTACTTTTCGTAATAAAATAGTGCCAATCACTGAATTGTACCAAGGCTTCAGATGCTGGAGAGAAAAATTATTTATTTATTTGTTTATTTATTTATTTTTATTATTTGTCTGTTGTTTTTAGTGGATGGAGGATGGTCAGCTTGGACAAGACAAAATGTACAGACCTGTCAATCAAACTGTCGCAGATCTGTGACATTAGTAAGAACTTGTACAAACCCAGCACCTGCTAATGGTGGAAGTCAGTGTACTGGAGATACCCAGACTACAACCACAGAAAGCTGCTCTGATGGGCTCTGTGGTAGAGGTGAGAGTTTACATTCAGTTAAAAGTTCTACCAAAATCACACACCTGATTGAGTTTAAAAAACAGTAAAAACAAAAGCCATTATTGTAATTGGACACACACATTTATAAAATCTGCACAGAATATTGACAGCCATTGATGGATTCAAAAGAATGGTAAGGCAATCATCATTCTAAGCTTCACTGATGACACAGATCCTGGTGATACCTTGAGGTCCGGAACAGAAATCAGAACAAGGAAAAGCTGAGTCCCTGTTCTGTGCTTCTGCTGATTAAAGACCTTGTGTCTGGGGCAAAGTTGAGTTAAGGACCAATCAACCTGACTTTGAAGTGTACAGAATGTTTTGTGTACCCATCATTGCTGAGAAAAACACAGTGGAGGAGATGTGACAGCTGCTACATGCAGGGAACTACTGGAAATATCAAACATTTCAGCTCTTTTATTATGTAACAGAGAAAAAAAAAAAAAAAAAAAATAAAGTGTAGTACAACATTATGGCAAAGTTGATATACATCTTGAGAAATAGGAAGCTAGAATGAGTTAGCTAAGAGCTCTGGTAATTGTGGATATGCTATTAAGTGAAAAGGTGAGATGAGCTGTATATACAGCATATTTATAGCTTCATTACTCTTAGTACATTAAAAAATTCAAACAAATAAAAGTAAAAGAAATGAAACTGAGATGACAACTACAGAGAATTGGTAAAGATTTTCCATTTTTTATACATGATGTAATTGGTCATTTTTTTAGTGAATGGAGGATGGTCAGCTTGGACAAGACAAAATTTACAGTCCTGTTTTTGACTTAAAAGCGTGTTATCATTTCATGAAAACTATAATAATATCAGATTTCTAGTTTTATTAAAAACTGTTGTAATTAAATTATTATTATTATTATTATTATGATTATTATTATTATTATTATTATTATTATTATTATTATTGTCAAAGAATCTACCCAATCAAACATGGGTGACATTCTGTATTAATGAGAATTTTGAAAGTATTTTTTCAGCATCTTGTCAGACATTTTGAGTAAATGATCTAATGTCAGGGCCTGATTTCAGACATACAAAATTCCAGATACACACAAAAACATACAGAAACATACAGAAACATACACACACATACACATTTTTATTTTTATGTTAGTAACAGACATTGCTTTCACTGTTGACATTGTTCTGTGTACAGTTGATGGTGGCTGGACTAACTGGCAGCTTCAACGATACGGACCCTGCAGTGTGACGTGTGGCACTGGTAAAAGAACAAGATACGACATACGATTCTGTACAAACCCCAGCCCTGCAAACGGAGGAAAGACCTGTCCTGGATCCAGCACTCAGAATTACTTAGAGAATTGTAATACAAATGTTAACTGTCCAACTACGGGTTAGTTTTGAGTTTTTGTTTTCAGTTGTTGTTTTCTGTTTTCTTTTTTTCTTTGTTTTATTTCGTTGTTGTTTATTAATGTGTTTTAGTGGTGAGTGGGTGTGTGTACTTCAGTATGCACACACTCTTAATCATTTTTTTGTTGTACATTTTACAAAATGTCCAACATTCTTCTCTGTGTGTGTTGTATTTATATATAAACACACACACATTTTTATTTTTATTTTTTCTTGCTTCTATGTTGCTTATATATTTTTTTTGAGATAGATAGATATGCATATTATTGTGAGTAACATATATTTGTGTAATAATGCATAATAATGGATTAATTATAAATAATAAAATGATTTTTGTTTTTATTTTTCAGTATGTCAAAATGTAATGCACATTGAAATTGGATTGACAGTATATGTTTATCCAGATATTAGTCTGTTTTTATTAATGATAAAATATAAAATGTTTTTTTTTTTTCTTTAATCTTTCATTATTGCAAAATGTAACTGATATATAACTTAATGATAGTGTTAGAGAGAGAGATATTAGTCTGTTTTTATTAATGATTAAATATAAAATGTTTGTTTTTTTCTTTGATCTTTCAGTATTACAAAATGTAACTGACATATAACTGAATGATAGTGTTAGAGAGAGAGAGAGAGAGAGAGAGAGAGAGAGAGAGAGTAAATGTAGATGTTGTTTTAAAAACAATCTCTCTGTATGTCAAAATGATATTAACATTATAATTGTATAAGTGAATGGTGTTCTTCTGTTAACTTTAAACACAACAGTAATATACATTTTTTTCTCTTTCAACATCTCACAATGTAACATTTTGAAAATGAGCTGAAGAATGGCCTGAATGGAGTAGCTACAAACCTGTACAAGCAGTGACATCTTTGAAAATGAGTAGGTACAGAGACAAACCTGTACAAGCAGTGACATCTCTGAGACCAGTAACTAAAGAGGTAGACAATGTTTACCTGTTTATACTGTAATTTTATTAGTAAGGTTTGTTCTGTAAGCTTTTTGTGTTACTAACCACATTTATTTCAAATGTTAAAATAGCTATTTTATTAATGAACCATATTAAGATATTGTATATAAATTATTATCATGTTTATTTGTTCAATTAGGAATCAGCTGGAAAAAT
Source organism: Chrysomallon squamiferum (assembly GCA_012295275.1). Taxonomy (NCBI): domain Eukaryota; kingdom Metazoa; phylum Mollusca; class Gastropoda; order Neomphalida; family Peltospiridae; genus Chrysomallon; species Chrysomallon squamiferum. The sequence goes on from CM022677.1 coordinate 26,295,988, forward strand.
TATAACATATATATTTTATTACTACATATTTAAAAAATGAATAATATTTAACTAATTTAATTTTTGTTGATTTACCTACAGATTACTATGTGCTGATGAGAGAATCTGTATACTGCTGTTGCTGTTGCTGCTGTTGCTGTTGTTACTGCTACTTGTTGATAGCTGTGGATGATCTTGTGCTGTGACTACTTTTGGAGGAGGAAGAAAGATTCACCAGAAGAAAAATAAAAAATATATATATATATGTATGTATATGTGTGTATATATATATATATATTTATCTGTGTATTTTCCTATGTATCAGTCTCTGTCTCTCTCTCTCACTCTCTATACTGCTTTTGAATCACTTTCTCTCTTGCTCTGTCCATCGATGTATATATATATATATATAAATATATATATATATATCTCTCAATCTATCACTGTGTGTTTTTTGAACTTTGTATTCAGTACTCTGAGTATTAGTTGTAGAATGTGTAATAACCTTAGTTCATACAATTCCACCAAATTGTCAATTAGTCAGATACAACATACATTATATTATAAATATACATTAGACATATAAACAAAAACTTATCATGGCCACAAGAAATTATTAACACATACATACACAGACGTATGCACATATTTAAATATACCATAGTACAGGAGAGAGTGAAAGAAGGACACACACACACAGAGAGAGAGAGAGAGAGAGAGAGAGAGAGAGAGAGAGAGAGAGAGAGAGAGAGAGAGAGAGTTTCCTCATAGCTTCATTTGTATTGTCATTTTGAACTTCTTCTTTTTTTCAGGTTCTGTTATGTGATGCTAGCATACAAGTCTGCTAAATCCACAGATTATATATATTTATATTTAAGATATAAAAAAAAAAAAAAAAAAAAGAAACAGAAAAGGAAAATGATGATAGTAAAAATGTGTGTTTACTAGTATATATAATGTGTAGTAAGAAATTTTTAAATAATAATATATTTCTTGTAGTTTCATACTTTATTTTCCATAACTGAAACTAAGCATTATTTTTAAATTAATATGTGCATATATGTGTAAGAGAAACAGAGTATATCATTATTGCTGTTGTTATTATTATTATTGTTAGTATTATGTACAACAACTGTTGATGAAAGTTAATAAATAATATGTAAACAGGTAATGCTGTTTTAATTTTTAATTTTGTTTTTTTGTCTTTAATACACTTTAAACACACACACACTCACACACACACACACATGCATGAAACTTTCAAAGTCAAGTCCTAATACGTAATCTTTTTGGAACAATTTCAGATCCAGTTTTTGCCAACAATTCAAATTAAAAAACTAAAGCAAAAAAAAAAGAAAACAAAAAAAGAAAACAAAAATAACATCAGAAATTTCCTGACTGAAACTTAACACACACACACACACACACACACACACACACACACACACACATACACACACATTGAATACAGTTAGACAGATATTACTGATGCATAGTTCAGACATCTATAAATCAGGAACATGTCAAAGTTAATGATTTGGAATATTTTCCATTTTTATTGTAATTTAAAGAACAAAACCACAAAAAAGTATGGAAATTATTATTTCAAAGCTTGTTTAACAAGCTTAAATACAAAGATTTACCAATGAATTGGTTTGTGATTTTCATATGCACTTGGCAGTAAGAATGAAATTTTAAAATAATAATAATAATAATATTATTATTATTACTCTTATTATTATTATTAGTAGTAGTAGTAATAGTAGTAGTAGTAGTAGTAGTAATAGTAGTAAAGTAGCAGTATTAGTATTATTATTACTGTATGCTCCTATTTTGTCATGATTTACTTTTAAATAAGATTTTAACATAAAATAAAAATAGGTTGTAACCTGGAATAAACTATAATGTACTTAGACCAGGGTTCGTACACATTTTGAAAAGTCTTGGAAAGTTGAAATTCATCACAGTGTTTTCCAGAATCTTAACAAATTTGCAAAATTATAGTCTTGTTCCGTCGTTTGTGGAAAAGTTACTGAAAATCATGTCCTTGCTGTAAATAAAATGCATGAAAAAAAGATGTTTTGTTTCACCAATAGTCTGAACAAAGAGTACTGTTTAATTATCAACAACAGGTGGCGCTTGTTTCAAACTTGTGTCAGACTGGCAGAGTAGACTTGTGATAAGTGTTCAGTGTAACTGATTACAACACTGAATGTGTGTGTATCACTGCACTGTGTCAACATGCACACAGTGAAACACCAGACAATAACTCATTTAATGCAACAACAATCAGGTATTCCAGCCAGTTCCAGTTTCTAAACTAAGAAAAATATTTTTTTGGTGATTCAGTTTACAGGGAATTGGTTTTGGAAAATTGGATTTGTGAGCTATGGAAAGTTTTGGAAAGGTTATGGAAATGTTTACAGCCGAATAATAATTTTAAAAAACAACAACAACAACAATAATATAAAAAAGAAGTTACCAATGGAATAATTACTGTGGACTCAGTCTTTTGCGTGTATTAGTTAAGCCAGGATAAAAGCTATATCTAGATTTGGTATCTGTCTGAAATTATAAATCAGTATCCACATTATTATTGTAAGCAATTATGATATTATAATGTAATATTATGTAGGTATTTCATTGGTCTACTCATTGTCATTCACATCTACACTGAACATGTTCATTATCTATCTGTCTCTTTAAAACGAGTTTCTTTGATTTGTTCATTATCTATCTATCTCTTTTAAACGAGTTTCTTTGATTTGTTCATTATCTGTCTGTCTCTTAAACGTGTTTCTTTGATTTGTTCATTATCTATCTGTCTGTTAAACGTGTTTCTTTGATATGTTCATTATCTGTCTGTCTCTTAAACGTGTTTCTTTGATATGTTCACTATCTGTCTGTCTGTTAAACGTGTTTCTTTGATTTGTTCATTATCTATCTGTCTCTTAAACGTGTTTCTTTGATTTGTTCATTATCTATCTGTCTCTTAAACGTGTTTCTTTGATTTGTTCATTATCTGTCTCTTAAACGTGTTTCTTTGATCTTTACTAATCTAATTCTAGCTGACCGATGATCTGTTGTTTTTTTCCTTTTTTCTTTTTTTGTTATTTTTCTTTCTAAGCTTGACCAGAGTCAATCTCGGACTAAACATAAGGCGTATCCCTCCCGCTGCTAGCGGTCAAACTGTTGTATATATTTAACTCAGGTACTACTAACACAGTTCGCTATAAACTGTTTTTAAAAAACATCTCACGAAACAGGTTTCAGTAGCCTTTGTCAGACCCGCCATTATGTGGTATCGACGGAGCAGAACGTGAAAGCCAAACTGTCGTTTTTGTGCACTGAGTCTGAATCATCAGTGAGAAAACATTCGAAAATTTTCTGAACATAGCAAAAATATATAATATATATAAATGTGCAGTAGATATATATATATATATCTGTATATTTGTGTGAGCGTGGCTGAGTATGCACAATGTTTGTGTTTAGTTATTTTATACGATCAGAATAATAACAGCAATGACAACAACAACAACAACAACAACAACAACAACAATAATAATAATAATAACTGTAATAATAATAATTGTGACTATAATTATGCGTATAATGGAATATTTAAATAAATGCAAGCTAAAGAAAGATTTTAAAAATATGTAAATAAAACAAAAGCAAAACAGAGAGAGAGAGAGAGAGAGAGAGAGAGAGAGAGAGAGAGAGAGAGAGAGAGAGAGAGAGAGAGAGAGAGAGAGAGAGAGAGAGAGAGAGAGAGATGTACTACTTTATAAATCGGTGGACTATATCTAATGTGAAAGTATTCATGCGAGTCCAACAATGAAGAAGAATAGAGTCGTCTTTAGAGCAGTTCTATTTTGAAAATGACTGGTTATGAATACAACCTGTGAAACCGGTAGATCTAGTTCGATTCGTCGAATCATGCACCCGTAGATTTCTCTTCTCACCAGGCATTAGGCCAGCACTCTGAGGGTAGGGGTAAGTCGCTGTTTTAATACATTTTTTTTTTTACAGAATCCATAACTTTTTCCTTGGTTTTTTTTTTTTCAACTCTTTAAAAATCACTAGTCGTTAGCTTTGTTAATTTATTACTGTTAGATCGTTAGTGTATTTAAGTATCTTACTTGAGTTGGCAGCATTTTAGTGTTCTTCTTGCAGTAAACGTGTAGTAAAATAATGATGTCACGAATTCAGACTGACACGGGTTCGAAACGTGAAGGGTGACGCCCGGGACTGGGTGGGTGTTGTTGAAGCTGGTGCTGCAGGGTTCAGATTCATGTTACAAAGTCTTTTCTGTGTCAGACAGAAATTGTATTTGACTGTTTTACAGATACATAACTTATTATTGTTATTATTATTATTATTGTTGTTATTATTATTATTGTTGTTATTGTTGTTATTTTCATTATCATTATTATTATTATTATCATTATTATCATTATTATTATCATTATTATTATCATCATCATCATCATCATTATCATTATTATTATTATTATTATTATTATTATTATTATTATTATTATTATTATTATTATTATTATTATTATAATTACCCTGGGGAGGACAGAGTTTCTGTCCGTATAACTAGTTAGATGGGAAAGTATTGTGTATTGCTATGGTTACTTGTGAGGAAAAAAAATTGATAACTGTAACTTTAATTTAACTTTGCTTTCATAATGACACAACCATCTCTTAATCATTTATTTCTCTTTGTCTCTGTTTCTCTGCAAAACTCTATTTGTGCGTGCGTGTGTATACGACTAATCTTTCTCTTTGTACATCATCTTTTTGTCACAGTTTTCGATTCTTTCTCTCTATCTCTTTCTTTCTTTCTTTCTCTCACTTTATGTTCATGTTCTCTCTCATCTTTATCTTTATATTTAAGTATATTATACATTATGTTGTGACGAAATCTGCGTTCCATACAAAACTTGATTACTGTGTTCAATTGTTATTATGGTTTGAAAATATTTTGTTGTTTCAAACATTATTTTAATATCATTATGTATGACGTGTATATTTGCACATATGTACGTACATAGTTATTTTGAATATATGTATGTATGTATGCATATATTATGTATGTAAGTATATATATATGTATCTATGTATAAATGTATGTATGTATGTATATGAATGCATGTATGTGTGTTTGAATGGATGTATGTATGTATGTATGTATGTATGTATGTATATATGCAGTAAAGTATTAATTTCAATATTTTATTAACATCTTACTATTAGTAGTCACGGTAGTATATGTAGCATGTAAAATCAAGAAATGAGAGAAGAGACAGAACCTGGCATGTTTGATTATTACTCCTACTATACTTCAGTTAGCTGTAGAATTAACATGTACAAATATGTAGAGATATATCTACTGTCAACAGTTTTCCAATTTTGTATATTTAAAAGTATACGTATATGTGTATGGTGTGTGTTTGTGTGTGTATGTATATATAAAATCTCTCTCTCTCTCTCTCTCTCTCTCTCTCTCTCTCTCTCTCTCTCTCTCTCTCTCTATATATATATATATATATATCTATCTATCTATCTATCTATCTATATATATATATATATATATATATCTACGTAAAGTTATCTATAGTGTGTGTTTGTGTTTGAAAAAATCAATGTTCTATCATTTTATTCTTTTCTAATATAGCTGCAGGATAATATTCAAGTTTACGTAGTTATTTCAGCTCAGACACATACACACACTCACACGTACACCCACACACTCACACACACACACACACACACACACACACACACACACACTAATATACAAAACTACAGACACATATAAAAAAAAAAGAATCGAAAGAAAGAAAAATAAAATAAAATAAAATAAAATAAAATAAAATAAAATAAAATAAATAACTAAATAAAAATTCACATTTGTTACTCGCAATAAAACTAAATATAGGAAAATCTATCTTATCTAAGAATCTACCCCAATATAAATATTAAGAAGCAGTATATATATATATCTATATATTATAGAATTTCCCATTTATAATAATTTAAAAAATCACATTTAACTTTGTATTTGTATTTTAATGTTTTTCTTCTGAAAGTATCGCAGCTGTTTTTGATTTGAGAATGTTGAACAGTTTTGATTCAATACTTTCTAAAAATGGTTTATGTGCGCCTATGTAATTAACTGTTTGTGTTGTAAGTGAATAATACAAATTCTTCAGAAAATTTAAAAACGTTTCGGAATACAGGTGCGGGTGTTTCCTTGTTTTTTTTTTTTTGTTTTTTCTCTCTCTCTGAGTGTGTGTTTTAACGAATATACAGAAAAGAAAAGAGAGAAGAAAAACATGCTTATATATGTAAATGTTATAAATTACGATGTTTATGCATAGAGTATGGCACACACTTTAACACAGACGCAAACATATACATACACACACAGAATTCACACGTAGATATAAAAAGCTATATTAAAATGCGTTCAGCTGAAATACAATATTTTACAGCGATATAAAACAATTATTATTATTATTATTATTATTATTATTATTATTATTATTATTATTATTATTATTACTACTACTACATACTGGTATTATCGTCAGCATGTATCATCATCGTCACTTTTATCGTCAACATTAATTAATATTATTATTATTATTAAATCTGAATAAACCGAATAAATTATTTTTCTATGAAAGTTGAACCAGGCGTGTGAAAACGTCTCTCAGGTATATTTGTTTCCGTTAACAGTACCCGGCTGTTGTAACCGTGAGACAAAAAAAAAAAAAAAAAAAAAATAACGAAAATAAATAAATAAAAAAAAAATTAAATAATAAAAATCCAAATTAAAATTAATAATAATAAAAAAATTCATTTAAAAAAAAAAAATAAAAAAAAAATATATATATAAAAAGGAAATGAAATATATTAATAAATAAAATTAATATTAAAATTATTATTATTATTATTATTATTATTATTATTATTATTATTATTATCTAAGTGGCAGTTTGCAATATACTGAACAAATTTATTTTCTATGTATGTGTACTATTTTCCATTCATCTGCGGTGTCTTTCACTAACAACACCCCCTCCGCTACACAAAAGAACCTAAACTTGTTTTACCAAAATCACATTGATATATATTTTTTTCACGAATAGACAAAATATTTTCCCCTTGTTATATCTAACTCAAGCAATATAACTCGTTCCTGTTTGGGAGAAAAATAAAAATAAAGTTAAAAATTAAAACCAGTTTGGTGAGGTTATAAGACTTGCGTAGGAATAATTAAGCCGAAAAGTGCGTAGGCTTTTCATAGTCACTCAAGCGACAAGACATTCCCAAATAGTTATTGTCCGATTAAACTGTTTTATCCCTGTTACCACTGGTTCTTCAGGTATATATATATATTTTTTTTTTTGCTAGAAGAATAAATTATAAAAGAAATTCTATAAAATAAAAAGCCTGCTCAGGTTGTCAGTGCGGATCGACTGGTATCTTGTCATGGTAAAGTTAATTCATAAACGGACGACAATACGCGTTTGTAGTCTTTCAAAAGGAACCAGTTTTTCTACATATCCCCATTAATTTTAACGAGTACTTTTTTTTTTAAAAACCAGTTATGCTGCTTGGATATGACTGCAAAATAAAGTGATATTAAAAAACAAGAAAAAAAAGAAAAAAAAAAAGAAACAACAAAAAAACAAAAAACCTCTGATAGTTAGAAAGTACAGCTAACAATAATTTAGTATCTTTACGTGACGTCATTCTGTATCAAATTTTATTTTTGAGTTACAATTTTTGACTTGTATTTAGGGCGTGTCAGAATGTAGGTTACCAAGCATGTGCAGGGTAGATAAACAGGTGGATCTGGTTAAACAGCCAAATTTCACTGAATTGGACGATCTAGGCTTGTGCACATGAAATATAGAATACGAAAGGTTTTGCACCTGCACATGAAGGCGCGCGCCTGAATAAGCAAGCACAAAGGCGCGCGTTCGCGCACACGCACACACACATACATACACAGCCTAGCTGGAAAAAAAAAAAAAAAAAAAAAAAAGAAAGAAAGAAAGAAAGAAATTAAAATTAAATTTGTACAAAGATTATTTTTTCTTTTATTCAATTATAGCGTGCTCTTCTAAAATCTTTTATATACATGTGTATTTTTCTTTGGTCAATATGACATGAAGCGGTGCTTAGCCTATTCAACAGTTTTGCTATCAGGTTAGAATTCTTCTTTATTATTATTACTGAATATGTAACAAAATCCCTTATGTCAATATTAACATTTATACTTGTATTTGCCAACGCAGAATAAAGCGCTCCCTCATATTCTGTCTACATCCCACGCCAAAATGCTTACAAACCAGTACGCCCATATTTAGTTTGCCTACAAACTAGAATGACTGCAATTGAATATGCCTACATCCTAGTATTCCTATAGTGATTTTTGTTTTCAAACTAGGATGTGTGCAACTCGGTCAATTTCCTACATCTTAGCATTTCGTATTCTGTATTTCATGCATACAAGTCTAGTTCTTCCATTCAGTGAAATAAAAAAGTATATAAATAAATGGCAGCGGTAAAGGTTTTGGTTTGTAGGCAGCTACAGATTTACTTGTTTGTTTGATCCTTTTCAGATACACTGACCATTAAATGTGAGTGTGTGTGTGTGTGTGTGAGTGTGTGTGTGAGTGTGTGCTTGGGTGGATGAGGCTGGGTGATTTCATTTCTTACACAATACGTAGTTGTATGTGAGTATATTGTGAGCTATGTGTGTGCGGTTGGTGAATTTTTATGTGGGTGGGTTTCTTATTGGTGTGTTTGTGTTTGATAATATCGTGTCTTACATCTCTTTACAGAATTAGGACCTCAGCTGAAACATGAGGTCGATCTGCACGTTTTGTTTCGCTCTTGTAGCCTTCGGTGTTTTAACAGAATGGACAAATTCACAAGGTAAATTTTTAAGTTAATAATAACAATAATAATAACATATATATATATATTATAGAATTTCCCATTTATAAGTTAAAAGTATCGATTTAACTTTGTATTTGTACTTTAATGTTTTTCTTTGAATGGAGCAGCTGTTTTTGATTTGAGAATGTTGAACAGTTTTGATTCAATACTTTCTAAAAATGGTTTATGTGCACGCACCTATATATTTAACTGTTTGTGTTGTAAGTGAATAATACAAATTCTTTAGAAAATTTAAAAACGTTTCGGAATACACGTGCGTGTGTTTCCTTTGGTTTTTCTCTCTGTGCGTATGTGTGTGTGTGTGTTAACGAATATACAGAAAAGAAAAGAGAGAAGAAGAAAAACATTCTTATATATGTAAATGTTATTAATTACGACGTTTATGCAGAGTATGGCACACACTTTCATACACGCAAACATATACATACACACACAATACTCACACGTAGATATAAAAAGTTGTTGCTGCTGATTCCTAGTCATCCTCGTTGTCGTGTATGTTTGCGTGTTTATAAATATATATATATATATATATATATATATATATATATATATATATATGACTTTTTATTCATTAATCTTTTTTTTTTTTTTTTTTTTTTTTTTTTTTTAATTTTATTTGCAGATTTAACTTGTCCATACAACATAATTTTCGTTGTTGATGAATCGGAGATCATGCGAACCTCTACGTTTACGAAAGACGGAAAGATTGCGTTCAAAAGAGTAAATGATCAGATTGTTTCGTATTTACAATCCATGAGTCAAGTATCGACGGCTGCGGCGGGGAAAGCCGGCTACATCGGCATTGGCATGGACCTAGGAGCACGCAAAGCTGCCAGACAGATTATTGGTCTGTCTACTGACCTGACTGCAGTTATTAACGCCATTAACGGGGTCAAGCATCAGGATATAGCTCTCCTTTGGGATCAGATAATTAAAAGTCTTCCCGCCCTTATACCTGAAGGTCAGACATAGTTTCGAAGATTTTATATTTTATTTTAATTTACCTTTATTATTATTATTATTATTTTTCAAAATTATTTTAATTTTACTACTTTAGTTTGATTATTATTATTGAAAGACATAGTTTCGAACTTTTAAAAAAAAATTCTCGTAAATAAGCAAATAAATGACCTGACACTAACTACTGTTCCAAATTATATTATTTATTATGTAATATAAAATATCAGAATGCCTAAATTCAGAAAAAAAAGAATTTTTTTTTTCACGTTTTTCTTTTTTTTTTTTTTTTTTTTTTTTTCTTCTTTTTCTTCTTCTTTTTCTTTTCTAAATCCTCTAAAAGGAATTTTAATAAAGTATGATTATTATTGGTTGCAGGGTCAAAGGTTATCATCATTACCGCCACGGAAGTTTCTCAGGCTCGAAGAGCAGCAGTAAGCGCGGCATTGCCCAAAACGAAATCCGAGTTTTATGCCATTGGTCTTAATTTCAAAAGTACGCCATTGACGACAGCAGGGCTGGTGCCTTTAGCGACCAATGCATCCAATGTTAAGATTATAACTTCATTTGATGACACTAGTGTGAAGTCCCAGCTGGAGTTGTTTATACCAGTCGCCTGTCCCAAAGGTAGACATTTTTTTTTTTTTTTTTTTCAATGTTTTAGTATTTTTTCGTTTATGATTTATTTTAATGATTTTATTAGAAAGAATCGTTTTCTCAAATGACAGGAAACAAAAAATTATTTTTTATAATTATTTCGAGGTTTAATTTTTCTTTAGATATTTATTTCAAGAAAATTTAATTTTAATGATTTACTACAAGAAATGTGTTTCTTTAAACAAATCTTTAATGATTTATTTATAAGCAATAATTTTCTATAATTATTTATTTCAAGATATTTTCTTTAACAAGATATTATAAGGAAATTTTGTTATATAATTATCTATTTCAAAGAATAACTTTTATAATTATCTATATCAATGATTAATTTTCTTTATTGTTTCCTATCATAATTTATTTTAAGGAATATTTTAACCTTTATTTTTAAAAAAAAACATTTTTTTTTAAAATAATTTATTACAAGGAATAATTTTCTTTAATGTCTTATTTGAATGAATATTTTCTTAAATGATTTATTACAAAGAATAAATTTTATTTATGTCAAGTAATATTTTTTTATTTATAATTAATTAATTTATTTAAAAGAATATTTTGTATAATTATTTATTGTAAGTAGAATATTCATAATTATTTATTTCAAAGAATGGTTTCTTTAATAATTCATTATAAAAAACATACAATTATTTATCCAACAGAATATTTTGTTTACACAACAAATTTACTATTAGTTAATTTTATAATTGTAAGAAGCAGTTATGTTAATGAATTATGAAAGAGGTTTTTTGAAATCATTTATTTCAAGCATTTGTTAGTTTTGGGAATGGTAATAATATAAATTTAAAATTATATTTATTATATATATATATATATATATATATATATATATATATATATATATATGTATGATTGTTGTTAGAGTTTGTTTCTGTTACTGTTATTATTTTTCTTGTTGCTTTATTGTTTTCTATTTTTATTTATTTATTTATTTTATTACTCAACAATGAATACAACTAATATATTTTTCTTTCTTTTTTCTTTCAATCTCTAACATTTGCCAGGAGTCAATGCAGGTAAGAATAAAAGATGTACACACACACACACACATACAAACACACACACATACATACACACCCAAACACAAACATAGAGAGAGAGAGAGAGAGAGAGAGAGAGAGAGAGAGAGAGAGAGAGAGAGAGATTGATAACTTGACATTTACTAACAGTAATGAAAATATGACATTTTTCAGTCTGCAGCAACATCATGGACGTTGTCGTTGTTGTGGATGGTTCATTCAGTATTGGAGAAAACACTTTTAACAACATTCTCAAGCAGACTTTGATTGGACTCACTGATAATCTGTTTAGTTTGGGCAGAGATTTGAAAATTGGTGTTGTACTATTCAGTCACCAAGTCGATGCCAAAATTGAGCTCAGCAGCAGCATCACTGATGTGAAAAAGAGCATTAACCATCTTCCCTATCCAAATGGGGCCACATACACGTTTCTTGGTATAGAAGCTGCAAGGGACCTATTCGCTAAGTTTGGCAGAAAAGCTGCAACAAAAGTGAGTTAGTGATAGCGTGAATAAAAGTGAAACATACAAATAATGGTTACAGTATGAATAAAGTTAAAGTTATAATGAATAAGATAGACAGTACGAATAAAGGTAACATTACCAATAACGGTTACAATACGAATAAAGGTGTCTTTTTTTAAGATAAAGGGGGCATTATGAATAAAGTGGACGTTATAAAGGTGATGATAACAAAAGTCTGTGAGTTGTTACTTTAGTTTTTCGTTTTTGATTGTAGCTGATGATTATTATCACTGACGGTGAATCTTCGAACACGGTGAAGACTGCGCAGGAGGCAACGCTTGCGAAGAACGCTGACATAGTGATCTATGCTGTAGGGGTGGGTCAGGCCACACAGACAGAACTGAGGGCCATTGCGAGCACACCCAGTCACGTTCTGCAAGCAGCAAACTATGAAGAATTAGCCACGCAGTTGAAGGCTCTCACAGCAAAATGTGCAGGTTAATATTGTGTTTGTTATTACCACACACACACACACCCACACCCACACCCACACACACACACACACACACACAGACATACAGTGATCATACATACATATACATACATATATATATTTGTATAAATACATAAAATATACATAAGCATACACACAGGCATATCTATATACCTTTATTTATTTATTTATTTATTTATTTCAAAACTAACCTCAGCTGGACATGTTATAAGGAATCTGATGTATTCTAGGACATGTTTCTTTTGCAGTATTCATTCATTACATCATTTTATATACATGTAAATATATTCATATATTCATAAAAATAAAATCTCAACTGAATTAGTGTGAAAGCCACGCTGTGCTTTATGTACATGTAAATATATTCACATACAAACAATTTAGCAACAACGAATATAGTATATAAATAAAATCTCAACTCAAGAATATCATGGATGTATTAAAAGTAAATTAGTGTGAAAGCCACGCTGTGCTTTATGTAGATGTAAATATATTCACATACAACAATTTAGCAACAACGAATATAGTATATAAATAAAATCTCAACTCAAGAATATCATGGATGTATTAAAAGTAAATTAGTGTGAAAGCCACGCTGTGCTTTATGTCACCTTAGTGTTAGTTAGGATGCAGGGGTTAGAGGAGAAGGCTCAGGAAAAAATTACTAATCATTTTTCTACCCTCCTTGAGACTCTCCTACATGTAGTTCATCTGCAGCATCTTTCAGAAATAGTTTTATAGAAGGATTTGAGTATTGATAATTGGATTCTCGAATCGTCTAAATGTGGATCATCTCAGTATCATGAACATTTCTGAGTCCCATTTCCACAGCAAGTAATCCCTCTAGGCCTGTATTCATCCGCACACTCAGCACCTTCATAGGGTAACAGTATAGACTATTTGTTATGAAAAAAACCCTTCATTATATACATTTAGCAGAAATTCGTTTCCTAATTGGTAATATTAAAGAAAGAAGAAATTAACACCATTCACAACTTTCAGTTGATGGTGCCTGGTCTGACTGGACGCTGCTAAGAATGACAGACTGCAGTGTCACTTGTGGTACAGGAACAAGAACTCGATTTGAACAGAGAACATGCACAAACCCAGCCCCCAAAAATGGAGGAAAAGACTGCGGCACTGACAATAGTAGAAGCTTTTCAGTGAATTGTGACACGGGAAAGTCGTGTTCAGGTAATTTCTTATAAATTTTTTACATTGTGTGTGTATCTGTCTGCCTGTTTATGATAAATAGATTATTATGTCTGTTGTAATCAGAGTAGATAGTCTATTATGTTTTATTGTAGAGATAGAGTGGGAGATAAAGCGAGAGAGAGAGAGAGAGAGAGAGAGAGAGAGAGAGAGAGAGAGAGAGAGAGAGAGAGAGAGAGAGAGAGAGAGAGAGAGAGAGAGAGAGAGAGAGAGATTAGATTAAAATAGTAATGATTTTCTATTATTAAATTGATTATTTTTTTTTATGATTATGCATATATCGTGTTATTTTTTATATTAAAGTGTGTGGATAATTTTTTATTAACAGCGTGGGGACCCTGGTCAGGCTATCAGCAAATCACACAGTGCTCTGTGACGTGTGGCTCAGGTGGTGTTCTCACCACGCAGAGAACAAGAGTCTGTGTGAACGATGTACCAGGTGGTAATGGCTGTGGTGCCCCATCCCCTCAGCGTGAGTCAAAGACTGAGCTTTGTACAAACACGAAACCCTGCCCATCATGGGGGCCTTGGTCTTCATACAACTACGGCAGCTGCTCCGTTACTTGTGGTCCAGGGGGCACACAGACTGGGGTGAGAAGTAGAACTTGCTTGAATGATGTAGCAGGTGGGCAAGGATGTGGAGCACCGTCTCCTCAAAGCCAGCAGCAGATTAAGCAGTGTGGTCTGATGCCTGCTTGTCCTCAGTGGGGTCCATGGTCAGGTTATTCATTTGGGACATGCTCTGTGACTTGTGGATCAGGAACTCAGGCTGCAACTCGCAGCAGAACATGTTTAAATGACAATACTGGGACAGGATGTGGAGCAGCTTCTCCTCAGGTTGATCAGACACAAAAGACGTGTCTGATGTCGCCGTGTCCACAGTGGGGACCTTGGTCGGGATATTCAGCTATTAGCCAGTGCTCGGCCACATGTGGATCAGGAGGAAGGTGGACGACTCAGAGCAAGAGAGTGTGTAACAACGACAATGCTTCAAAAACTGGATGTGGTGCAAGCTCACCACAAACAAAGACAAGAACAGAGTTGTGTTCTTCATCCAGGACATGTCCTTATTGGGCAGCATGGTCAGGATACACGTATGGTCCATGTTCTGCAACTTGTGGCACTGGCATTACCAGAACAGGAACACGACAGAGGATCTGCTTGAACGACATTGACACAAAAACAGGCTGCGGAGCAAAGTCACCTCAAGTAGACCAGCAGATACAACAGTGTGCAGTCCAGCCTTGTCCAGCCTGGGGTCCCTGGTCGGCATACACAGCAGTGTCACCATGTTCAAAAACATGTGGCTCAAATGGGGTTCAGACTCTGCAGAGGAAAAGAAATTGCCAAAATGACAATGCCAATCGTCTAGGATGTGGCTCTCTTTCACCAGATGTGGACACAGTAACTCAGGTTTGCTCCCCAAACAGGAACTGTCCCAACTGGGGACCCTGGACAGCATACACCTATGGTCCATGTTCAAAAACATGTGGTCTCGGTGCTGTCAGAACTGCCAACAGAACCAGACGGTGCGAGAATGATATTTCGTCTGGACTTGGTTGTGGAGCAAAATCCCCAGAAATACGATCAGAATTGGTGGAATGTAATTTCAAAGCATGTCCACGCTGGGGACCATGGTCACCGTATCAGTTTGGTCCATGTTCAGTTACATGTGGACCCGGGGGTACATGGACAAAACAGAGAACAAGGTCCTGCATCAACGACAATAATCAGCATAATGGATGTGGATCCAATTCACCTCAGTACCAAACTGAAACAGAGGATTGTGTATCACCTAGAACATGTCCATTTTGGGGTTCTTGGTCTGGGTATGTGTATGGTAAGTGCTCTGCTACCTGTGGTAGTGGAGTTACAAGAACAGGAATAAGAAAGAGACACTGTCGAAATGACATAGAAGCTGGAAATGGGTGTGGCGCCACATCACCACAGACAGACCCCATCACACAACCTTGCAACCTGCCCTCATGTCCACTCTGGGGTCCTTGGACAACACGAACAATAGTCACACCATGCTCAGTGACCTGTGGATCAAACGGTGTACAGTTTACGCGTAGATCAAGAGTATGTAATAACGACAGAGGCTCTGCTACTGCCTGTGGTTCGAAATCTCCACAAGTTGAAACCCAGCAACAGTCCTGCTCTGCAGGGAAACCCTGCCCAGTTTGGGGTACGTGGGGTGCATTTGTCCCTGGTCCATGTTCTGCAACATGTGGTACAGACATTAAGAGGATTGCTAAACGATATAGGACTTGTCAGAACGATGACACATTTGGAATTGGATGTGGTGCAAAATCGCCTCAAGAGGATGTCCAGATTGTCAAGTGTGATGACAAACCATGTCCTAGTTGGGGTTTGTGGTCAAATTACATTCCAACAGGTCCTTGTTCAGCGACATGTGGACCTAATGGTGTTTGGACATTGACCAGATCACGAGTGTGCAATAATGATGTACAAAATAAAGATGGCTGTGGTTCAAAGTCACCACAACAGCAAAGTAAGCTTGAAAGTTGCCCACAAAACCCAAAACCGTGTCCATCCTGGACATCTTGGTCACCCTTTAGTTACTCAGCTTGTTCAGTAACATGTGGAACTGGTACAAGAACTGGAACATCAACAAGATCATGTTTGAATGATGTAACTGGTGGAAATGGTTGTGGATCATCATCACCTCAGACTCGGCAACAGACAGAAGCATGTTCTGGACCGGCATGTCCAACCTGGAGTTTGTGGTCAGGTTTTACACCTATTCAACCTTGTTCTGTTACCTGTGGAACAGGAGGCTCTTGGCAGGTTCAGAGAACAAGAACGTGTATGAATGATAACACTGCACACAATGCTTGTGGTGCTAACTCTCCTCAGCAAGAGACGAAAACAGACACATGTACATCACCAGTCACATGTCCATACTGGGCTGCCTGGTCTGGCTACAAATACGGAGACTGTTCTGCTACTTGTGGGTCAGGTGTCACAAGAATTGGAGTTAGAATGAGAGTGTGTAACAATGACAACAAACAAAAGAATGGATGTGGAGCCACGTCACCAATGACTGAAACAAAACCTCAGCCATGCAATGTACCTGCCTGTCCTCTATGGGGCACCTGGTCTGATTTTGCTCCCGCATCTAAATGTTCAGTAACCTGTGGATCAAATGGCTCGCGACTTTTAAGAAGAACCAGAATATGTAATAATGACAATACACAAGGCACTGGCTGTGGTTCTAAGTCGCCTGAAATAGATTCAAAAACTGAAACATGTTCCGCAAATAGAGCATGTCCTTCATGGGGTCCTTGGGCAGCATTTACTTACGGACCTTGCTCAAAGACTTGTGGAGGAGGTGTAAGAACTGGAAGAAGAGCCAGGACCTGTCAGAATGACGTAGACTCAGGATTTGGTTGTGGTGCAAAGTCACCAGAAGAAGAAGAGAACAAACAGACATGTTCTGAAAACAAGTGCCCTGCATGGAGTACGTGGTCGCGATACACAGTAGGCCCTTGTTCAGTAACGTGTGGGTCAGGAGGTAGCTGGACAAAAAGCAGATCGAGAGTCTGCAACGATGACAACGGTCAAGCCAATGCTTGTGGTGCTTCTTCACCTCAGACACAAACTAAGACAGAACCGTGTACCTCTTCTGCAAATTGTCCCTACTGGGGTGCGTGGTCTGGCTACACATTTGGTCCTTGCTCTGCAACCTGTGGTACAGGAATCACTCGAACAGGTTCGAGAACAAGGATCTGTTACAATGATAACAAGCAGGGAAATGGCTGTGGTAGCCCATCACCACAGACACAGATCGAATCTTCACCTTGTAAACTGCCTGATTGTCCATTATGGGGTAGCTGGTCACTTGAAAGTGCAATTGGAAAATGTTCAGTCACCTGTGGGACAAATGGCGTTGTTGCAAAACGAAGACAACGAGTGTGCAATAACGATGTTCCAGGAGGCAGAGGGTGTGGCTCGCAGTCACCAGACGAAGTGATCAGGAACGTGCCGTGTGATAATGTTCGACCTTGCCCAGTCTGGGACGAATGGTCAGCTAACCAGTACACTGGATGTACTGCAACGTGCGGAGCCGGGGCGACGAGGGTACGAACACGCACTAGAACCTGCCTCAACGACATCGACACTAAACTGGGCTGTGGCGCAAAATCGCCGGAAACAGACGAACAAACCGAGGAATGTGTACTGCCTGCGTGTCCAAAGTGGAGTCCCTGGTCGCAGTTCACTTCCCTGTCTGCTTGTTCTGTGACGTGCGGCTCGGGAGGAACATGGACAGTGCAGAGGTCGAGAACGTGCAGCAGTGATAACAACGCACACAATGCCTGCGGAGCTGTTTCGCCGCAGCGAGAAACCCAAACAGAATCTTGTGTTTCGTCTAAGTCCTGTCCGTTCTGGAGCCCGTGGTCAGGCTACAGGTACGACAGGTGTACAGCCACCTGCGGAGCAGGAATCACTCGATTGGTCACCAGAACAAGAATCTGCCAGAATGACGAGAAGGGCAGTGGATGCGGGGCGCAGTCCCCGCAGGTCGACAGACAAACCCAGGACTGCCAGCTGCCTCTGTGTCCTGCCTGGGGCACATGGTCGGGCTACACCCCGATAGAAGCTTGCTCTAAGACCTGTGGCACTGGTGGATTGCAGACTACTCGAAGGCAGAGAAAGTGTGAGAATGACGTTCCCGACAGAACAGCGTGCGGTGCCAAGTCGCCTCAGTGGGAAACGAGAAGAGAGTCGTGCTCCACCAACAAGCCATGTCCAGTCTGGAGCAACTGGTCAACCTACATCGCTATCACCGGATGTTCAATTACATGTGGGAACACTGGAGGTGTCCAGACTGTGAAAAGAACGCGAGCCTGTCTCAATGATGTGCCTGGAGGTGGAGGCTGTGGAATTGGTGATACCGAGCAAACTGTGACACGAGCTTGCAATCCAAATATACCCTGTCCAAGTAAGAAATAGTTTTATTTTCTTTATTTCTTCTTGTTGTTGTTATTATATTATTATTATTATTGTTATTATTATTATTATTATTGTTATTATTATTGTTGTTATTATTATTATTGTTATTATTATTATTATTATGATTATTATTATTATTATTATATAGCAATATTGCCTAAATAAAGTAAGAAAAATAAAATATTTTTTTAATTAGTCTCTCTCTCTCTCTCTCTCTCTCTCTCACACACACACACACACACACACACACACACACACACACACAAAACCCAACTAATAAATACTTGTTTTGCTTTCAGCTGATGGACAGTGGGGTCCATGGAAGGTGCAGTCTGTAGGTCCGTGCTCTGTGACTTGTGGTAAAGGTGTCAAGAACAGAAACCTTGTCCGGGCCTGTGACAGTCCAGCTCCTCAGAATAATGGAAAAGACTGCCCAGTGGTCAACGGTGCTGGTGCGAGAAAGGTGGAGCCTGAGACCTGTAACATCAGAGACTGTCGTAAGTATTTTATTTATTTGTTATAATTATTATTATTGTTGTTGTTGTTGTTGTTGTTGTTGTTGTTGTTGTTGTTGTTGTTGTTGTTGTTGTTCTTCTTCTTCTTCTTCTTCTTCTTCTTCTTCTTCTTCTTCTTCTTCTTCTTCTTCTTCTTCTTGCTTCTTGTTCTTATTCTGCTTCTTCTTCTTCCTTCTTATTATTTCAGTTATATCAGATGCATTGCTAAACTTTGTTGTACCAAGATATTTTTACAGGCTTTAAAATTCTCATTCTCAAACCCATAAGAGCTTTAATTTAAATGTGTTGGGGGGAAGAGAGAGAGAGAGAGAGAGAGAGAGAGAGAGAGAGAGAGAGAGAGAGAGAGAGAGAGATTTTAAAAATAATTTATTTATTTATTTATTTTTAATCTGTTATTTTAATCTGTTTTAGCTCGGCCTGCTGTCGGTAAGTTCTGTTTTTTGTTTTATTATTAGTAATATTATCTGAATAGTTTAAAAAGGATTAGAATTTGTTTTTAAATAAAATAGAAATAAGAACTAATTATTATCAGCTATTATGGTTTAATTATTTTATGTTATTTATTGTTTATTAATATTATTACAGTTATTAATTTACTACATCTTTATTATAATTGTTGTTGATAATTATGATAATCATCAAAATTACCATTATCATTTCCTTTATTATTAATGTTGTTGTTGTTCTTCCTGTTATTATTATTATTATTATTATTATTATTATTATTATTATTATTATTATTATTATTATTTATCATTATTATTATTGTCATAATTACAACTATAATTATCATCATCATCAATATCGTTATTCTATTATTATTATTGTTATTGTTATTATTATCATCATCATTATTATCATTATTATCATCATCATCATTATCATCATCATTATTATTATTATTAGTTATTATAATAATAATAATAATAATTATTATTATTATTATCATTAATATTATTATTACCATTATAATAATAATAATAATAAAAATAATAATAATAATAATAATAATAATAATAATTATTATTATGTTGTTGTTGTTGTTGTTGTTGTTGTTGTTGTTGTTACTGTTGCTGTTGTTGTTCAGGTTTGTGTGACTCTGCTAGAGTGGTGAAGGGCGTAGGCTACAGACTACACCCCACTGACTGTGACAAATACATCTTGTGCTATTATCGCAACACTGACGGTTATGCTATTGGGGTCGTCAAGCAGTGTCCATTTGACAACTACTGGGATCAAAATGAACTGAAGTGCAAACCAGCCTGCAATGTGCAGTGTCCACTGGGTAACAAAAAATAAAAATTTTTTATACATAGACGATGATAATGTAGAAATAAAATAATATTTTCATGTCTTAGAGTTAAAAAAAAAGATACGTATCATCATTCTGTATTTTGTATTTTCAAGAAGACATGTTTTGATTCCAGATACACAAAGATGCACACAATAGAGACAACAAAGACATTTTAGTTTCACATTACATAATAATGGTTGTGTGTTTTTTTTTTTTTTTTTTTTTTTTTTTTTTTTCAGTATATATGAAAAGAATATTATTATTATCATTCAGTTCTTAACAGTTATGAAGTATTTCTTCATTTTTGTTATTATTATTATTACTATTATTGTTGTTGTTGTTGTCATTATTATTTATTATTATTATTATTATTATTATTATTATTATTATTATTATTATTATTATTATTATTATTTTAGAAAAATGTAAAAACACTGATATTGCAACCTATAATATGGATGGAAGTTGTCGTGGCTTTTGGCAGTGTAATAATGGAAAATCTGAAGGTCAGTGCTGTCCTGTTGGCTTTGCCTATGTCCACAACAAAGGATGTCAAGTTGACTTCACCTGCAAGGACAAATGTCCATACATCTGTAGCACAAAAGGTAGGAATATATATTATTAACTTTTACTACACTTTTGATCATGTATAAACATCTATCTAATTTCTTTTATTGACACTGAGAAGGATTAACTATTACAGAAACTTGTATTTAAGTAATAATCTTTTGACATTTATATTTTCATATTGAGCTTTAAATCATAACTCTTGTTGTTTTGCTGTGTTGTTGTTGTCATCATTAATAAGTTGTTTGTATTACTAAAATTAATAAATTATTATAATTAAAATTATTAATAAATAAAATTTATTATAAGAATTATATTACAAGTTATTTTTAACCATTTGATAATGTTATTTAAAAGGAGTTTGTGCCAAACGGCCGGTATGGAACAACACTAACAAGTATGAAAAGAGTATGGGTAGCATTGGATGGTTCCCATCAAGCTGTTTGCGCACCTCCCTTTACTATGATACAATAGGCTGTGAATGTTCCTCTGCAGCTACTTCAAGTAAGAATATTTATATGTTTGTAAATTGTGGCTACTTCGA
Organism: Chrysomallon squamiferum; assembly: GCA_012295275.1. Classification (NCBI taxonomy): domain Eukaryota; kingdom Metazoa; phylum Mollusca; class Gastropoda; order Neomphalida; family Peltospiridae; genus Chrysomallon; species Chrysomallon squamiferum. The sequence continues at coordinate 26,317,699 of CM022677.1, forward strand.
GTAAGAATATTTATATGTTTGTAAATGTGGCTACTTCAAGTAAGAATATTTTATACGTTTGTAAAATGTGGCTACTTTGAGTAAGAATATTGATACGTTTGTAAAATGTGGCTACTTCGAGTAAGAATGTTTATACGTTTGTAAATGTAGCTACTTCAAGTAAGAATGTTTTATATGTTTGTAAATGTGGCTACTTTGAGTAAGAATATTTTATACATTTGTAAATGTAGCTACTTTGAGTAAGAATATTTTATACATTTGTAAATGTGGCTACTTTGAGTAAGAATATTTTATACGTTTGTAAATGTGGCTACTTCAAGTAAGAATATTTTATAAGTTTGTAAAATGTGGCTACTTCGAGTAAGAATATTTTATACGTTTGTAAATGTAGCTACTTTGAGTAAGAATATTTTATACGTTTGTAAAATGTGGCTACTTTGAGTAAGAATATTTATACGTTTGTAAATGTAGCTACTTTGAGTAAGAATATTTTATACGTTTGTAAAATGTGGCTACTTTGAGTAAGAATGTTTATATGTTTGTAAATGTAGTTACTTTGAGTAAGAATATTTTATACATTTGGAAATGTAGCTACTTTGAGTAAGAATATTTTATACATTTGTAAATGTAGCTACTTCGAGTAAGAATATTTTATACGTTTGTAAATGTGGCTACTTCAAGTAAGAATATTTTATAAGTTTGTAAAATGTGGCTACTTCGAGTAAGAATATTTTATACGTTTGTAAATGTAGCTACTTTGAGTAAGAATATTTTATACGTTTGTAAAATGTGGCTACTTTGAGTAAGAATATTTATACGTTTGTAAATGTAGCTACTTTGAGTAAGAATATTTTATATTTTGTAAAATGTGGCTACTTTGAGTTGTTTATATGTTTGTAAATGTAGTTACTTTGAGTAAGAATATTTTATACATTTGGAAATGTAGCTACTTTGAGTAAGAATATTTTATACATTTGTAAATGTAGCTACTTCGAGTAAGAATATTTTATACATTTGTAAATGTAGCTACTTTGTAAGAATATTTTATATGTTTGTAAATGTTTTATTTTATATGTTTGTAAATGTAGCTACTTTGAGTAAGAATATTTTATACATTTGTAAATGTGGCTACTTCGAGTAAGAATATTTTATACGTTTGTAAATGTGGCTACTTTGAGTAAGAATATTTATACATTTGTAAATGTAGCTACTTTGAGTAAGAATATTGATACATTTGTACATGTAGCTACTTCGAGTAAGAATATTTTATACATTTGTAAATGTAGCTACTTTGAGTAAGAATATTTATATATTTGTACATGTAGCTACTTCGAGTAAGAATATTTTATACATTTGTAAATGTAGCTACTTTGAGTAAGAATATTTATATATTTGTAAATATATCTCAAGTAAGAAAATACATAATTATAGCTATGCTTCAAGTCAGAATGAAACATAATTTTGTCAGTTGCTATTTCAAGGAAGAATATAAATAATTTTATAAAACTTAGTGATATGTTATAAAACCTTTATAGTTGCTACTGTTAAGTAATTTTGTGACATGATAAACATTTTACAGGCCAAATTAATAACTGTAATAAGACATCTCTCTCTCTCCCTCCTCTCCCGGCATTTTTAATACATCTGTAATAAAAGAAAAACAAAGAACAATTCTGAAAATGCTTGGAGAGACTTACATTTTCTAAAATTTCACTCAACTTTTTTTCATTATTACTCTACATAAATCTTTAAAGGAAAAAAAGGTATATATGTATATATATTTTTTAACAATACTTTGTTTTGAACATACTACATTTTTAACTACTTCTTCTTCACAGCTTGCACTCCAATGATGTCCATGGACTTCAGTAATCCCAACTCTCTCTCCAACAACCAGGGTATAGATGTATCAAACAAAAACGTGCAGATTTCGCAAGGCGTTGGAAAGTTTTCGGGTAACAGTCAGATTCATACGAACATCGCACTGACTGAGGCTAGCGTTGAGAAACCAATAGCTGTTGTATTCCAGTATAAAGAATCGTCAGTTGTTGTTGACAGGAAGATCATACTGTCAGCTCCTCAGTGCACAACTTCAAAATCGTCTGCCTTAATTTTCGCTCTGGAGATGGACACCTTTGCAGTTGAAGTGGTCAACTGGTATGGAGCAAGGATTCGAATGGCCATCGGTCTTGATGTAAGTTTATGAGATTTTAAGATGTTTCAGTGTTTTAATTTTTTTTTTTTTTTTTAATTATATTTTGAGAAAATGTTCCTTATATATTTTTAGAGTTTAATTTTATGTTTGTTTTGTTTTTGTTTGTTTATATTTTAAATAATTATAAACAATTGATTTTAGATAGAGAAAGGGGGAGAGAGATTTTTAGCACATTTTTTTGAAAAAAGTTTTTTTCTTGTGATAGAATGTTAAATTTTTGTTTAAAATGTTTGAGAATATATTTTATCTTTATTTATTTTATTAATTTTTTTCAAAAGCTTCTCACCTCAGGTAACGAAACAGTTTCAGTTTGTGTATGATGGAAAATTATTTATCTATTTACTTTTTTTTTTTTTTTTTTTTTTTTATACTGCTTCCTCAGGCTATGGATTGGGTTTGATGGAAAATTAATTAATTTTATTTTATTAATTTTTCTAGGGTTTCTCCACTCAAGTGATGAAACAAGTTCAGTTTATTTATGATGGAAAATATCTAACTGCAACAGTTCAAGCTGGAAACAGAAAATACGCTCAGAGAGCCTATGGTAATGTATCTCATAATATGTAGTTAATATTATTAGCTCATGGTAAAGTATTTTTAATTATTCATCTAAATAAAATTATCTTTAAGTACTTACCAATTAAATTTTTATGCATGTAAAATATGTTTAAATATTTACATTGTTTACCAAAAAAAAATAATACTGTTATTATTACCAAAGTTTTCATTAATAAAAATAACAACAATAATAATTTTTATTATTATTATGGTTAAGAACAGCTTTAAAATAAAGAGTATCTGTGCTGGCATGAATGAATTATAAAATTAAATTAGGTTTTTTTTTGTACTTCCAAAGTTATTATTTTTATTGTTTTAGTATTCATCATTTATATATTAGGCCATAGTTTTGACTTCTGAATTTAAAAAAGACAAAAGGAAAAATAATTTTTGTTGTTGTTATAACCACCTTTCATTTCACATGGAGTTATTGCAAATGGGGTTACACAAAATAACTTGTTATGATTAGCCAATCATCTTGTTTGTTACATATGGTGTGAATTAGAATTAATTATTTCTGTTTCAGCTCCAATGATTGGCTTGATACAGTGTGGTCTTGATTTTGGAACTGATGGAAAGAATGCTGGATTTTCAGGAGACATGGACACTGTAAGTCTATATAATAATAATAATAATAATAATATTATTATTATTATTGTTATTATAAAGAAAACAAATTTAAAAGAATTTAAAAAAAAGTGAATATTTAATGACATCTATGGGGGTAAAAATAGAAGAAGCAAAAGTGAAAATTATATATATATATATATATATATATACACATAAAAGAATTCTAAGGAAATAAAAAATAATCAAAACTAAAGTTAATCAAAATTGATTTACCTTTTTTCTTTTTAGATATTATTATTTATCATCTACATTTGTCTTCTGTGTATTTTCTTTAATTATTATTATTTTTTTCTTATCTACTTCTCATTCTTCTTTCTGTGATGAATGAACAATCAAATGGCATTTTAAAAAAAAAAAAAAAAGTAATAATAATAATTATGTCTCTGTTTTTAATAGTCTGAGGAATTTCAGTTCATAGCAATGCTGGTTATTGTCATGTGTGCATAAATTTAATTAACTGATTTTTAATAATTTCAGATTGGAGTATTCCGCTGCGATCCTACAAAACCAGTGGTTTGAACGTAACAAGCCAGCCATTTTCTTGCTCATATAACAACACTGCTCATAAAGAACCTGCTCAAAAATATTCATTTGAAAACACATTGTTGAAAAAAATTGTATTTGAAAATGTCTTGTATGCTTCTGTATATTAAAATGCAAAACATGGTTTTTTGTTTAAATATGAAGTAAAGAGAACTTCAGTAAACTAAATGTAGGTACATTTTTAAAATTCATCTATATTTGTTTATCTTTCTTTCTTTTTTTATATATTTAAGAATGAAAAATGATTTTTGAAATAGTTTTTAATCTATTTAATTTAAAAAGAGCAGCTATATTTGTACATTTAGAAATCTCTAGAACTTTATTTTTTTACATTTTTATATATTGAAAAAGTATTCTCCAATTCAAATAGTTTTTTTCCTAGGTTATACTTTTGCTTTTTATATCCATTATTTTTATCTATCTACTTTTATAATTTTTAATTTGTAGATTTGAGCTTAACTACACAATCATAATTTCTTTTGAAAAAGTATTAGTATCATCACATGCACTGTCTATTTTATGGGTTGCAGTTTTGGAAGTGATTAATTAATTGTTAATAAATGCTTAATTTTAGGTTTCTTGCGTCAAGGGCATTAAAAAGTAACCTGTAATGGTGTATTTTGGAAAATTTCTTCAGTATGAGATAAAATTTAGTTTAATGTCAACATTGACTTAATGTTTTAATGTCTTAATATAAACATTTTTAAAAGTGTTAATAATAATTAAAAAAAAAAAAAAAATGAATTATAAAAAATTAAAAAAGAGAAATATTAATAATACAAATACTTTGAGATCAATATATTTACAATCAAAATCTGATTGAAATGTTGTCATTATTTTTGTAGAATTTGATAATTATAACCTCCAAACCAGTACTATGGAATAAGTTTTGATGTAAAGAATATTTTTTTATTCTAAATATTGTTCGTTAATGTTATTAATAAAATAATAAATTTGAAGTAAATATAAAATTTTATTCCTCATTATAACACCTTTTTAATATATTTTGTTTTTGTTTACCTGTAAATTTAATTCAAGGCATGAAAAAGCTGTTTATTAAAAAAGTGGAACATTTGTGCATAATTGTATTAGCAGTTAAGATTTGTAGTTAACAAAATTAAATTAGTTTTAATGTATATCAGTTGTATATTTGTAATTTCATTTTCCTATTTTATTATTATTACATATATATATATATATATATATATATATGTGTGTGTGTGTGTATATATGTATATATATATATATATATATATATATATATACACTTACTATGTTAGCTTATTTCTGATTATATAAAACTTTCACTTATATGTTTACAATTTTAATACCACAAGCTAATATAATACTTCAGTAATTTCATGACAGAATGAACAAACTTGATCCATTTTTCAAATTAGTTTCTTAAAATTTAATATTTATATTTGTTAACTCTGCTGATTTATGTTGTTTCTATTTTCCATAATTAGTAAAAAAAAAATAATAACAAATATAAATTATGGATTATAACTTTTATTACAATATTTTTTAGTAACAAAAAACAAAATCTTATATAAAATGTAAATTTAGATTATTTTTATAACTATGAACTAACATTTATAAATAAACATATTTTTATATATCTGCATCTGTTTTGATTTGTTATTTTGATCTCTCTTCTCTCTATTAATCTTAAACAATAATACTAACAATAAAGATGACAACAACAATAATAATAAGACCTGTAGGATGAAGCACACTTTCAAGAACTTAGTAGAAATTGCAGTAATATAAAACTGGAGAAAAAAAAGAAGAGAAAAAACAAAAAAGAATAATAATAATACAAAATTTGTTATGTCAAAAGTTTTACTTTTTTTTTAGTTTGTTGGTCAGCTTAACATCAGATCTAGAAATGAATATCAAAGTGAAATATTGTTTATTTATAGAAACAATTATATTTGTAGTTTCTTGATTAAAAATAAATAAATTCATCAAGTTATCAAGTAAGAACAAACAACTGTTTAAAACAACATGTGTATTAATGAAAAACACAGTGGGCTATCCTATAAGGAATCTAATTGGTTCCAGATAATTAGGTGTTACAAGGTTCCATTGAAATATGTGTTATAAGTTGTAATCTGTTCCTGGCCCCCAAATACAAATGACAAATATAACAAGTAAAATAATTTGATAAATGTATATTTAAACTCCTGAAATGAATGATGTCATTAATACTTTATCTTATCTTACTGTTGCTGAGCTTTCAGTGGAGAAGCCAGAGGAGCCAGAGGAGGCGGAGGAGAGCAGTCATCCTTCCAAGCCCTTTTTGGTGACTCCTACAGGCAGTTCAACAATGAATTTTCAAATACATACAATTTTCGTAGCATATTCTCTTACGTTTAATGAAAATATTTAAGATAAAGTGATTATAATAAATAACTTTTGGATTCTGAAGCAATGTAATATTATTTAGAATTATGTTTTAAATTTATTTTTATGGAACGATAACAATGATTTGTTACCTTGTTAGAGTTTGGCACAATCAGCTTTACTCTGAATGCTCAGCAATATGAGTTAGTTTCCTGCTACAACAAAAATATTCAGTAACTTTCACCTGAGATTTTAATCTCATTTCTTTCCTTTTTTTTTAAATAATAATAATAATGATAATAATAATAATAATAATAATAATAATAATAATAATAATAATAATAATAATAATAATAATAATAATAAACAAATAATAGTTGAGTTTTGATTGGTCAATAAAATATGACATCATATAATGGCAGAATTTCACTTTGGAGGCAGGTAGTTTTGTACAATTATAAAATGAATATTAATTTACTAATTATTGATAGGACATGAATAAGGAGTAAATTTAAACTAACTATTTAATCAAAATAGCAATTAATAGCAAGAACAATACTGGAACAATAAATAAGTCAATATTTATCTTTGAGCAAGTGGTAACCAAGGGAATCTACAGTAAAGTTAAATTCGAATGTACGATCATTCAGAATAAAACATTTTTGGTATGAACATAATTAATTTATCCAATAATAATAATAACAATAACAATAACAATAACAATAATAAATAAATAAATAAATAAATAAATAAAAGAATTTGAAATGGATGGATGGAAGAATAAGAAGAAAAATAACAGAAAAATGTTAAGTTGAAAGAAAATAAATAAATAAAAATAAATAAATAAATAAATGTGTGAAGAAAGAAAAACAAATAGACAATATGAAGACTGCAAAGAATCAGAAGATAGAATATTGAAAAGGAACAAATGAAGAAAAATAAAAATGGAAAATAAGAAACAAGGCAGAAGAATGAGAAGAAAAGGAAGATGTCAAAGAAATGAAAAAATAATAAAGATAGAATAATCAGAAACAAGAAAAACAATTAATAATAATTAATAATAATAATAATTGATAATAATAATAATAGAAGAAAGACCAAAAATGAAGAAAGAATGTTACATGAAAAATATAAAGAATGAGGAAATGGGTGTGTGTTTGTGTGTACAAAACTTGTGATAAATGTAATAAACACATCATGAAGTCAGAAAGAGAAAGAAGAAAATGTTACATGAAAAAATATAGAAATATATGCCTACCTGTTTGTTATTAAAAATAAAAACACATCATGTTGTCTGAAAGAGAAAAAAAGAAAAAAATAGGCGCCTTGTTTCGTTATTAAAAAAGAAATATAAAAATCTGAGAAAAATTCACAAGAACAACAACAGAGATTACTAACAAATATTAAATACATTATAACTGTTGTTAATAATTTGAGTCGGAAGTATTAATATTATACTTTTACCATGTTACTCATCTATCCTTTACGAAAGCCTCGAAGCTGTTATGTCATTACTTCAAATAATCGTTTTAGTCATTGTGCCGTGTGGGCGTTCAAATACTGACCAGAAATACTGTAAATTAAAATAGTATCACTTGGTTTTATTTCACTCTATTTTTCAAATAACAAGAGAAAACAGTAGTCGTTTAGTTTGGATATTTCCGTCTTAGTGTGTAGGTCATTATAATCATCAATATTTTTGATCTAGCCTTCGATCTCTCACCTGCTTTCCCGTTGCGAGTTATTTCCCCGTAGTATACAAATCTCGCGAGGTGGGCGGAAGCTATCATTCATAAGAATTAAGATGGCTGAAACCTGGAAGAGGTTTTTCTTCTTGGAGTAGGTGTTAAATTAAAATGTAGAAGTGTTGCCTGTTAGCTGACAGAGAAGTTCCGGCGAAGCGAGCAGAGTTCACTTATCGTGTCTCAAAATGTCTGCCAGAGAAATCTATTCAAAGGTAAATGAATAATATTCAATATTTTAGGACCATAGTTGACACAACTCGACTTCTGATGTCGTCTGGGCTTGAAAATAATAATAATAATAATAATAATAATAATAATAATAATAATAATAATAATAATGATGATGATGATGATGATGAGTAATTTATTATTATTTTTTTTTCAAAACATTCAAGCTAATCGTTTGACTAAATTAGTAAATAGATATTTCATTAGTTTTATTAATTCATTTTTAATGTTATAATAATATATTTCTATGAGTTCAGTGGAAATAATACATTAAAAAAAAAAATAATAACATCAAATATATTTTCTTTCTCTTCTAGTGACAATGAATTATAACAGTTAATTTCAGTGATTAATAATATTTAATTATATTTTATAATTTGATAAGTGTTTTTATTGGGTGTGTCTTTTTGTGGAGGCCTGTATGTAATTTCTTAAAATATTTAGATGGCACAAGGAATATTTTATATTTACTAAAAACCAATGGATCAGTGAATCAATTTAAACAAAACAGTGAAAGAAAATACTCCAACAAATTACCTCCCTGATCTGTTTTTTTTTGTAATTATATTATTATATTATTATCATCATTATCATCATCATCATCATTATCATTATTGTTAATTCAGTTATTTTAACTTTTTGTTATTTATATATTTTTTATTATTTTTATTTATTAACTTGTTTTTTCTTTATATATATATATATATATGTATGTATGTATGTATGTAATCAAAATAATTTGTAATATTATAATATTACTTTGTCTGACATTACTTCCATGTACAGAGAAGTGTCATATTCATGAAGAGATATGCATTTATATTTAGAAAAAGATTTGCTTGAACAAAGGATGTTATTACTTTAATTAGGATGATGAGGAAATATTACACATACACATACAAAACACACCCACACCCACACACACACACATTTATCTGAAAATGCTTCTATCACAACATTTTAGATAAATATAGTATGTTTCTTGCAATAAAATATATATTTCAATAAAATAAGGTTATTATTACTGTTTACTTAATATTTTTTTTTTTTAAAGATTTAATAAAAAAATAAAGATAATGTGTGTGTGTGTATGTGTGTGTTTGTGTGAGAGAGAGAGAGAGAGAGAGAGAAAGAGAGAAAGCGAGAAAGTAAGCAACACTAAATGTATAAATAATTGCTAAATACATCTGTCAAAATGTCATCATTGAAAGAGGATTATAATATAAAAATGAATAACAGAAAAATCACATTTCAATAACTAATATTTAATATTTTTGTTATCTAAAATGTTGAAAAATACTTGCACATGAAATTAAAATAAATTATAGTTTGCTATAAATATTTCATGAGTATATTTATGATTTGTGTGGCCTTACGTCTGTTTCTGCATGTTGATGGGTTATTCAGTGTTTTATTAAATCAGATGTAACAGACGTACTGCTGTTTTTATGATAATTATTTGTTTATTTCTATTCAATCTGTCTCATACAACTAGAGATGTGACAACAGAAACTACTTAACAAACTTATTAAAATTGTACTAATCTGTATAGCTACATCTTTGTGTTTGTGTGTATGCAGATGTGTGTGTGTTTATATACTTATTTCTGTTATAAATGAATAATTCATGATTCAACAATTAGTAAAATATAACAATCCCACTACTAATACTAAATAATAAATAGGACAAGACATGATATGATATTAAATTTTAATTTGAATTAAATTACATTAAAAAGTAAACATCACAGATTAAAATAAGAACTTGTTACTGTTTAAAAATAAAAATAAAAATAAATAAAAATGATTATTATTACTTATCAGAGTATATTTATAGTAAGCAGTAAGAACTTAACTTGAAACCTGAACTCTGGTGACCTCTAAGGTCATAATTTATACTTACAACACAGTCAGTATAGTATGGGCGTTATATCAGTCCATTACTATGATATGATTCATAGGAGCTACTATAATTACTAGAGCATGCGTACCATACTTTAAAAAATAACAACGTGCACAAAGATGTATTTTTAAATCAAGCCTGCTGAACATTTTTGTCATTCTTTGTAATAGTTCATGAATGAAATGAAATTTAACATACTTTCTTAAATAAACATTGTTTCTGTTGTAAATGTAATAATTGATATATAGAAAACTATTCTGTAATAAATTTATCTAAAAATGCTTCTATTTCAACATTTTAGCTAAATAAATTTTTATGGATAACCTCTTATTATGGATAAATTCTTTGTTACTACATTTTCTGAATAATTATAAAAATATACATATATATCTGTGTGCGTGACTTTACAGAAGTTATTTAATCACTTTATAAAATTTAACCTGCAGCAAATAGTCACCTAGTTACATATATATTGGAATCCATGAAGAAAGAAAGAAAGACAGAAAAAAGAACCCTGCTTCACTTAAGAATAAGAAGGTGTAAATATTAAAAAGACAAAGTCATGTATGTTTGTAAATATTTATACTGTTGTTTAATATTGCAGAATCGCTGAAGTATGACACCTTACATAATTTCATCTTTGTAAAGAAATGGTTTAGTTTAATGACATAAAGTAAACTATTGGTGTACACGTTGATATTAAAATTAATGAAAAAAATGTGAATGTTACTTAATGCTAAATGTGACATTTAATAAAAATTCATAATAAAATGTTAAATGTTGGTGGTGAGTGTAAAAATTATTGATAAAATTAATAATTTATTTGATGTTATGTAGTGATTTATTGTAACCCACTTTCCCACATCTGCTGAAAACAAATTATTATCATTTACCTTTTCTCCTTAATCTTCTTATTACTAAATTGTTTTTAATATTTACAAATTTTCTTCCTACTTCTACTACTATTACGTTTACAATATTACTATTACTACTTTTTTACTAACACTACTATTACAACTATTGCTATTATTATTACTATTACTACTACTATTACAACTACCACTACTGCTACTACTATTACTACAGTTTTCCTCCTCATTTTTTTATTGTCATTACAAATAATGTTGGTGATAAAGAACGTTTCAAGTTGTGTTTAATACTCATTGATTTATGTTTACACTGGTTATAAACATATTTAGAAAAGTATATTTTGTCTGAATGATTCTAATGGGAAATGCTTGTAACCTCGAGAAAATACATAAAACATTCAACTGTTTCGTATTCCTCAGGGTATCAATGGTCAGTATGAGATAAAATTAGGGAAAAGATAATAGAAATTATATTTGGAAAAACAGAAATAAATAAAGGAATAAAAATAACTGATATTTAAATTATGTAATAATAATAATAATAATAATAATAATAATAATAATAATAATAATAATGTACAGTAGTAGTATAACAGTAGAACTGTCAGTTGCTGTTGTTAGTGGTTCAGGAAATATAAGTGGAAATACACACTGCTAATAGCATGTTATTAATTTACAAGTACTTACATAGTGTGTACATAGTAATATGAACTATTGAAATCAAAAGTGTATGTTTCCTCCTTTTTTAAAATGTAGCTGTTTGTTTGTTTCTTTATTTCTTTCTTTGTTCATTGGTATTCTATCAAAGAGTGTTTTTCAATATTTGTGTTTAAACCCTTTAGTGTGTGTGTGTGTGTGTGGTGTTGGGACCAGCAAGTAAAGCCTTTTGAGACAGATTATAAAGATTAAAATAGTGTGTATGTGTGTGCGTGCATAACACACACACACACACACGCACGCACGCACACAGAGCTAGAAAAGTAACCACAGATATTTTAATTCTGTTCTTACATGTGGCCTGTAGAGCAAAAAAATGCATAATAATATTATATAAACATATCCATAACTTTATTAACTTAAACTGTATTTAAGGTAAAGCGGTAAAACAATATATTGTTTACATATCTATAAATTCATTAACTTTCCTCGTAGAAGAAGTGTTCTAACTCACCTGTCCTATTATTTTACCTGGATATACTCTACAGGTAATTTACCTGTCAATGAAGATCAATTACAGGTTGTAATCTGTAACCTGGTATATTAATTTTTACCTGAAGGCATGACATATCTAACAGATATTCATTTGTCAAGGTTGGTTACCTGTTTGTCGTAGCTTGTAAATGAAGAAATAGGTACAAAGTACACAACATCAACACCAACACCAGTACCCACACAAACACACACATACACATACACATACACACATATACACCCACAAACACACACACACACACTTACACATACATTATATTACTGAAGTTCACGAACTGATACTTAAAAAGTGACACTAAAATAAGCACATAAAACGTGTATTCTGATTTCCCTATGTATCCCCAGAATCACACCCACACACACCCACACACACCCACTGCTCACCCACTGCTCACCCACAGATAACATACAAATCTCAAGATTATAAAAAACATTTCTCATACATCACCTTTTTCATTATTTATGGCAAATTTTCTTTTTTATATATTTGTACACTGTTAATTTATTTGGTTTCTGTGTGTATGTGTACCTTGATAATTAAAACAATCTACTGGGATCTGAACTTGTTTACAGAAGCAGGTCATGTGACGTGTCAGACATCTTGTTTGATGTTTGGGTTGGCCTTGTTGACTGGGGGTAATTGCCAGGGCCAGAAAGACAAATCTTTATTTTTGTTGTAGTAAAAACATTGAAAAAAAAAGTAGAAGTAAGAATGAAATTTTGTTTTTTTTTTTGTTTGTTAGGTTATCAGGTTGCAGCAAATCACATTATTCTACTACTGTGTGAGGAAATATATTAAAATAATGCCTCTAAAAACACAAATGGTCAGATGCTTTGTTTATGTATATGTGTACACATGCATACAGAAATAGCAATATAATGGTACAGTATATAAAATATATACCTATTCACACACACACACACACACACACACACACACACACACACACACACAACAGACACACACACACATAAATACATGCAAAAAGTAACCTCCGAATCACTCAGTGTTCATCATAATGGAAAGTCCTTTTAAGCTGGACATCACATATTGTGCACTCTGTGAACTAAATGCACTTGCTGTCTCACTTTGATGCATGTTGAAAAGTGTCGCCAGTTGGTACATAACAGATTCAATTAACTGTGAGGGGGCGGACTACTATTTCCTGCTTCAGCTGGAACCCCAGTATTCCTTTTCACAGTATTCCTATTCCACAGTGTTCCTATTCCACAGTGTTCCTTTCCACAGTGTTCTTATATCTGTGGTAATCGATGGTGCAATACAGTATAGAGAAACCGTCAGATATTTTAACTGTAGCAAAAAGGTGGATGACCTTACATACATATTTAAATCTGTGGTGGCATATAGGAAAAAGTAGGAAACTCAGATACATATTTAAATCTATGGTGGCATAAAGGAAAAAGAGGAAACTCAGATATATATTTAAATCTATGGTGGCATAAAGGAAGAATAGGAAACTCAGATACATATTTAAATCTATGGTGGCATAAAGGAAAAAGAGGAAACTCAGATACATATTTAAATCTATGGTGGCATAAAGGAAAAAGAGATATATAATGTAATGTTGTTTCAGGCTCCTTATACAGACAGAACAACATTTTTTAAATCTCTAGTTGTGCTTGTAGAGAAGAAACCTTCATGTGGTGCATGCAGAGAGGAAAGAAAATGTTAGATATTTAAATTATCTAGGATATGTAAATACGTGGTTACACAGATAAAAACCCTGATATATTTTTATATCTGTAGTTATGTTGTAGTTGAATACAGATAGAGAAAACCAAGTCATACGTATAAACAGAAAACCTCACATCCTTCATATTAATTCACACACACATAGAACACACACACACACACACACACACACACACACACACACACACACACACATACATACATAGATATACAGAGAGAACGAAATTGAGAGTGTGTATATATGTGTGTGTGTGTGTGTGCATATATATATATATATATGGTGGGCATACAGAAAAACTCGTGCATTTTATATCTTTGGTGTCATACAGAAAAAGATGGAACTCAGTCATTTTAAGTATCTAGTTACATGTCTGTTGTGCAGATAGAGCAGATCTCAGATATTTTAAATCTCTAGTGATAATGGTGGCAGTAGTAGATCTGTGATATTTTGAATCTCCAGTTACATACATGTGATGGCATTCAGAAAGAGAATAAACTAGATACATAAAATAAACAGCATTAAATACTCAGATACCTTAAACATAGTACATTCAGAAAGGGATGAAATTAAGTCTAAAGCATCCTCTAATATAAATCTGTAGTATAATAATAATAGAAATAAAAATACTTACAGTTAATATGGCTGTGTAGTTTATATGAGAATGATTACTGTTACATGTATTTATGTGTGAGTCAGCTGGTCGCACTGCAGAACCATTTTACAAAATTGCACACAATTATATTGTTGTATGTCTACATAAGAAACAGCCATTTGACATTTACCATAGATACTGTAAATAGCTGGTTAATATTCATATGTTTTTTGTACATTACAGCTTTTGTATTTTAAAAATATTAAATTGAACTTAATTTTTTATTTAAATAAACTTGACAGTTTACTATAATAAAGGAAAAAATAATTTCAATATCCCTGTAATATTTTCAAAATTTAATACAGAGATATTTGGAAGGAGATAGTGAGTACGAAAGCAGGAGAGGGAAAGGGGGAAAGATAGAGGTGGGAGTTAACTGGGTAGAAATATTATGTGGAATTAATCCTTTTTTAATCAAGGGATTAATTACTTAATTAAGCCGAAACCAGATCTGAATAGATTAAAAGAATTTTAACGGTTACTGACTTCTTTTTTTTGTTCCTTTTTGTTCTTTGATTCATAATTACATTAAGCACAGTGTATAGTCTGGTTTGCTTTTCTTTTTAAGTATTTTGATAGAATTAATCACTTAGAGCAGAACAGTCTGTGATGAAGAAACCAAGCTTGGTTTTACAGAGTATTTTCACAGATTCAAATTGTCAGTTTTGTTTGCTTCATCTCGCAGTGAGAAATGGATTTGTCTTCCCTAAATGCAGAAGTGTATTTGTCTCTTTTGTCTCTCTCTCTCTCTCTCTCTCTCTCTCTCTTTCTCTCTCTCTGTCTCTCTCTCTCTCTCTCTCTCTCTCTCTCTGTTTATCTGTCTCTCTCTTTTTCATTCCTCTCTCATTGTGTGTATATATGTATGTGAACGTGTATTTGTATATGAATGTATATCATGCTTTTGTATACTTCTATTATGCATGTAGATAAGATGGATCTGTTTTATATATGTATTGTATGTGTGTATGCATTGTAAGTGTTTATGCATTGTATGTATGTAACATATGTATTGTGTGTGTGTGTGTCTGTACTGTATTGTGTATATGTGTGTATGTGTATAAAAAATAGATAAACAGTGAAAGACAGATAAGAGAGAAAACAGAGACAGTGTATATAATTAACACAATTTATTATCAGTAGAAGATCTTAGATGAGAGAGAGAGTATATAAATGAATGCCAGCTAGCCAGTTATAAGGATATAATTAATTTTAATTACTTCTGGATAAAGCGACATGATCCATTCATCCATCAGTGAGAAAATCATTTACTTAACATTACTGCATCAGGTTTTTTAACACACTGTGACATTTATAATGTTAAATATGGTACTGGAAATTGCTGGAACAATAGCAGCATACATATTGTCCTTACTGTGAACCAGTCACCACCTTAGTTTTTGTTTCAATGGATACCATACGGAAGTTCTGGGGAGGTGATAAAGAGGCTGTTTCAAAATTGCCCCAACCCCCAAAGGTTCAGGGTGTGGTGGAAAGAACAGACAGTCAGTACACCAGATTTGAACTGCAGTATGTTCTTCAGGATATAGAGACTGCTGACCATTATGTTGAGGTAAAGAAATTTGGTTGCATGGCATTGATGTTTTAATACATCTGTGTCTGAAATATTTTGTAACGTCGAACATATGGCCTGCAAATAACCAGACCAAACGGGAAAAGGTGAGAGAGAGAGAGAGAGAGGCAGAGAATGTATTGTCTAAAGGAATGCTACATTATTTATATAAATATATTTGTATAACTGTTTTATATTATCTCATTAGGGTTATTATTGGAGTCGATTATTTATAATCTCCAGTTATAAAAATAATAAAAATAAAAAGTGAATAATAAGCACAAAAAAAGAGAAAAAATTAACATTACCAGCTGATTGGAGTAAAAGTGACTCTCACTCAGTCTGAGATCTCTGTAAGGTGAGATCACTGTAAGGCTATAAAACATTCCTGCTATTTCCACTCATTGAATGAATTATGTCAAATTCTCAAAGATCTGACATACATTAAAAAGCATTTACAGAGGTTTCCACTATTTTTGAAGACCGTATATTTCTATTCTGTTTCTAATTAATTCTTGGTCCAATGATGAAATGAAAATAGGCTACTGGTGTTCTTCTTATTGTTGTTATTTACACTTTTTCTGACCAACCAAATGATGCGTCTGTGGTTGAAAATATTGATTCTACATTTTGTCTTTTCGTGTGACATGATATGATGTCTTCTAAACAAATATTATGTTTATTATGTTGATGTAAATGGATTTTGAAGCACGATGGTCTCTGCCAGCAGTAATTTCTCATCTCCTTTCATACCCACCTCTCTTTAACACTGCTGTCAGAATCCTTTACATTCAGAAACATTGTTTTATTTATTGATTGTTTAATTCCTTTTTATTTATGTATATGTTGATGGATTTATTTATTTATTTATTATTTATTTATTATTATTTATTTATTTGTAACTCGAGTCTACATGAATGCTCATAATTGATATAATTACATTAAATAGCTTGCTGGGTTAGTCATGTGGCCGCAGTTCTATTGACTGATTGTTCAGTGAATTTGTCTTTCGTTGTGATAATCCATACCTCCTTTTATACTTAATTTCCTTATCTATCAGTCTGTATTGTAATGATTTTAGTTTATTAGCTGTGTATACCAGTTGGTATAATGTGGGTTTTAAAAAGTCTTTTTTAAAATAACAAAAAAAAAACAAAAAAATAAACATGTCACAGTGAATAACTTTTAACAGTGTGTGTTCAGTATATACTAAAATACCTTTAGTTAAATATATTGTGTGTGTGCGTGTGAGTGTGTGTAATTAATCTCTTTACAGATACACATGCACAACCACACCCACATGCCACCCCCACCTCCCATAGAGAGAACATTTACATACGTCAGTTTTGTTCACAGGAATGTAAATAAATAAATCTGTTGTTTTTCTAATTAAGGGTGCTCGGATCTGGATTCCTGACGAGCAGCAAGTGTGGAGAGCAGCCAAATTGCTGGAGGATTACACAGGACAGAAACAAATCAAAATACAGTACGAAGACGGAGAGGTAAGACAGAGAGAGACACAGAGAGAGACAGAGAGAGAGAGATACAGAGAGACAGAGAGAGACAGAGAGAGAGAGAGAGAGAGAGAGACAGAGAGAGAGACAGACAGAGACAGAGAGAGAGAGAGAGAGAGAGAGACAGAGAGAGAGAGAGAGAGAGAGAGAGAGAGAGAGAGAGAGAGAGAGAGAGAGAGAGAGAGAGACAGAGACAGAGAGAGAGAGAGAGAGAGACAGAGAGAGAGAGAGACAGAGAGAAGAGAGAGAGAGAGAGAGACAGAGAGAGAGAGAGAGAGAGAGAGAGAGAGAGAGAGAGAGACAGAGAGAGAGAGAGAGAGAGAGAGAGAGAGACAGAGAGAGAGAGAGAGAGAGAGAGAGAGAGAGAGAGAGAGAGAGAGAGAGAGAGAGAGAGAGAGAGAGAGAGAGAGAGAGAGAGAGAGAGAGAGAGAGAGAGAGAGAGAGAGAGAGAGAGAGAGAGAGAGACAGAGAGAGAGAGAGAGAGAGAGAGAGAGAGAGAGAGAGAGAGAGAGAGAGAGAGAGAGAGAGAGAGAGAGAGAGAGAGAGAGAGAGAGAGAGAGAGAGAGAGAGAGAGAGAGAGAGAGAGAGAGAGAGAGAGAGAGAGAGAGAGAGAGAGAGAGAGAGAGAGAGAGAGAGAGAGAGAGAGAGAGAGAGAGTGAGTGTGACTTGTATCTTAATTAGAAATTAGTATTTAAATGTAATTCCAGTAGGATATGAAGAACTCATTGATGTAAGGATTACCTCATTAATTAATTACGGTGTTTAGCACTATCTCATTACAGACTTGACTATTTCATTCAGACCAGTATAAATCTTCACTCGAAACTCAATAAGTGTTTACACATAGCTTGAATACAGTCCATCACCATGACAGTTCTTCAGAACTCTTCACCCGTGCTTATTAAAGCAGG
Organism: Chrysomallon squamiferum; assembly: GCA_012295275.1. Taxonomy (NCBI): domain Eukaryota; kingdom Metazoa; phylum Mollusca; class Gastropoda; order Neomphalida; family Peltospiridae; genus Chrysomallon; species Chrysomallon squamiferum. The sequence continues at coordinate 26,336,312 of CM022677.1, forward strand.
GATTTTGTGGAGAGATTTTTATTGAAGAAATAAGCTGACTTCGTCTGAGAGCATGCTGTAGGGCTTTCAGAAATGCTTTCATTTATTTCGCTCTCTGTTTTTTTTTTTAATCTTGTAAGAATTGATTCATTGTCTCTGTTGCTACAGAGAAAAGAACGGAATAAATGTTTTATACAAGAATTACATGGAGTAGCTGGTCATCTCACAGAGTGGGCGCTACTGAAAGGGAATATCCAACTGTTGATAAAGAAATAATGTCATGGTAACATTTTAGTGTCGTATTAATACATGGAAGAGCCAGTGGTCAGACAGAATAGCCAGTGGTTATAGCGACATTTATAGTTGACCATAAAAAAAATAGATAAAATATATATCTGTAATATTTTATAGTTGTATAATTTATACACAGTGGAGGAATGGAATAACCAGTTGTCACTCACAGCTGCTAACATTTACTATTGATTATTATTATTAAAAAGAGACAAAATGGCTATGAATTGTATTGTCAGTGACTACTTTTATTATTACAGTGGTGACAGACAAAGACTAATAAACAGTAAGCATAAAAATGCATTACTTGAATTTTAAAATTTCAAAATTCATCAAAGGGATTGTTTGCTAACCATTCAGTAATCTGACCTTTAGCTTGACCTTTGATATACCGGATCCCTGGATCAAAATCTCCTTTTGTTTAAATTCATGATGTTATAGATTATCTTTAGTTTGACATTTAATATAGTAAATCCCTGGATCAGAATCTCCTTTTGTTTAAATTCATAGATTATCTTTAGCTTGACATCTGATACAGTAAATACTGATATTCTGTAACAGTCTTCATTGGTTATTCTCTAACATGGCCTTGTAGGCTGAATTCTAGCCTGATCTTAGTATTATCGTGGATTACAGGAGAACAAATACCCTTAACTATATAGTGTGCCAGCCATGACCATTGTCAGAGTCTCTTCTGCAGTTCAGTGGCAGGACATGGCTTGCAGACTGACATGCAGTGAATGGATTCCAGGATACTTACAGACTTGTTGTCAGAGTCTCTTCTGCAGTTCAGTGGCAGAACATGGCTTGCAGATTGACATCCAGTGAATGGATTCCAGGATACTTACAGACTTGTTGTCAGAGTCTCTTCTGCAGTTCAGTGGCAGGACATGGCTTGCAGACTGACATCCAGTGAATGGATTCCAGGATACTTACAGACTTGTTGCCTGCAGCTTCAGCTTTGTTGAAACCCAGTGTAACCACGATATTGTAGATCTGATCACTCAGTTCTCCTCCTTGGTTGGTGCTCTAATAGACAATGATGACAATGATGATGATAATTATTATTATTATTATTATTATTATTATTATTATTATTATTATTATTATTATTATTGTTGTTGTTATTATTATTATTATTATTATTATTATTATTATTATTATTATTATTATTACCATTACTATTATTATTATTACTATTACTATTATTATTATTACTATTATTATTATTACTATTATTATTATTATTATTATTATTGTTACTATTACTGTTATTATTATTATTATTATTATGATTACTATTATTACTATTATTATTACCATTATTATTATTATTTACTATTACTATTATTATTATTATTATTATTATTTATTTATTTATTTATTTTATTATATTGATGGCTTACAGACTGATCTTGTGCAGCAGAACTCCTTAGTGGAATGCACAACAGGGTCATTACCGTATAGATTACCTATAACTTCACTTCTCTCCTAGAATCACAGTAGTTCATTGATTCACTTGGGAATCTCCATCTGCCATGATTCAGTGACTGTTACATTCCAGCTTTTATTTAAGCTTCATTAAAAAGATCATTGAGTCATTTATGTTTCAGTGTAGATGAAGGTTCCTGCATATGTCGTGTATATATTAAATATGTTTACGGATAGATGCATATGTTGTGTATATATTAAATATTTTAAAATGTAGAGTCAGTTGTTAAAACTGAGTTTGTTAAGACGTTATAAAATTTAATAAGTTGTGGAAGTTGAGTTTGAAAGTAAAATGTAGAAAGCAGTTAAAAATACAGTAACGTGTTAGAAACAGAATGAGTTAAGACAGTTTATAATATAATAAGCTGTTATAAGACCTAGTTTGCAAAGCTATTTTAAAACAGATAACTTAAAAAGTAGTTGAAAATTGGCTAATTTAAAGACAGTTTAAAATGTAGTAAGTTGTTCAAGACATTTTAAAATATAGCAAATTCTGAAAAACTGTGCAAAGACAGTTTAAGATATAGTAAATTTAACATATTTTAAATTATAGCAAGTTGTAAAAAAACAACTGCTAAGGCAACTTGAAATATAGTTAATTGTTAAGAAAAAAAAATTAAAATATATATGTTGTTTAAGATAATTTAAAATGTAATAAGTTGTTAAAAGACTACTAAGACATTATCAAAATATAATAAATTGTTAAAAGACAATTTAAAATATATAAGTTGCTTAAGATATTTTAAAATGTTGTAAGTTGTTAGAAGATTTAATTTGCAAAAACATTTTCAAAATACAATAAATTGTTAAAAGAATTTAAAATATATTAAGTTGTTAAAAGACTTAGTTTGCTAAAATAATTTCAAACTATAGTAAATTGTTAAAAGGCAGTTTAAAATGTAGTAAGTTTTTAAAAGACTTGGTGTGCTAAGCCATTTTCAAACTATCGTAAATCGTTAAAAGACAGTTTAAAATATATATGTTGTTTAAGACAGTTTAAAATGTAGTAAGTTTTTAAAATACTTTCTGCGCTAGGACATTTTCAAACTATTGTAAATTGCTAAAAGACAGTTTAAAATATATACATTGTTGAAGATATTTTAAAATGTAAGTTTTTAAAAGACTTGGTGTGCTAGGACATTTTCCAAATACAGAAATGAGTTTGCTGTTTCCAGGGACACTGGACTGTCAGCAAAGACCCAACCCATCGCTTTCAGGCACCTGCCCAAGAGTGGAACGAATCTGCGGTAAATGGGCGACGAGCGAAACCTTCTCACTGTGTCTCTCTTGTTTGTGCTAACCCCACTGTTTACTACTGCTTCAGAACGTGTGTTGTAGACACTACGAGTTCTAGGAATGCATGAGCATGCACCTGTAGCTGTACGTTCAGATAGATATAAGCACTAGTAGAGTGTAACTACATCAAACTGTTTTGATTAAAATGTACAAAAAACACACAACTGAACAAAATTAAATATTAACAGCAGCAGCAATAATAATAATAATAATAATAATAATAATAATAATCTTATAATAATAATTATTACCTACAACACCTCAAATATCACACATAAAAAAAAAAAAAAAAAAAAAAAATAATAATAATAATAATAATAATAATAATAATAATAGTAGTAGTAGGAATAATTACCCATCACACCACAAATATCACACATTAAAAATAATAATAATAATAATGTATAAAAAGATGCAAAAACTAATGATAATTATAATAACCTAATAACAATATCAATAAAAATAAAACATAAACACCAACAGTATCAGTTATATCACACAAGATGAATAAAATGTTATATTTCACACTACATAGTTATATTTGACCATTTACTTTCTCTTCTTTGCAGTGCAAGTACATATATATATATATATCAGCATAATGTTGTATTTTCAGTTTCCTTTATGTAATCCTGTCTGATCTTATTATTAGTAGAATTATGTGCATTATTCTGTTGTACCTAAAATATTTATTGTCTTATTACTTTTCATACTGATCAGTACTTAGCAGTTTCAAATCTGCTGTGAAACTTCTCAATACTGGACCCCCTGAAGCCAAATTTATCTCAACATCAAATGATTTCTGGAACAGTAATTCATCAAAAATTCCAGTCCATTGTTTTATCAAATGCTGTATTCTAAATTGATTTTCAGTTCCGTGAGTTATCAAGTATTGAAAGTTAAAACAGTTTCTAGTCTTGTGATTTACACTATAACCTAAAATAATTTCTGGTTCTGTTTTGTCAAGCACTGAACTGTAAACTGAGTTTTCAGTCTTGAGATGTATCAAGTATGAAATGTGAAATTTCAGTAACACTAAGAGTCCCTTGTAGCTGAAATGTTTACATGTTACTGAAACTGTTCTTGTGAAGTTTCACAGTTTCTCTTTAATGTCTGCTATGTATTTGTTTCAATTCTTTTTGTTTTTATTAAACTGTTTTCATTTTTCTAGCTTTTAATATTTATTTTTGTGATATTCTGATGTGTTATCCTCATTGTTACAACTCTGCATGCTTTCATGAAATATTTATTTAATTTATGTTCATACCAAGCTGAATAATATAAAGACAGCCTCTCAAAAAACTTAAATAATAATAATAATAATAATAATAATAATAATAATAATAATTACAATAATGATGATGATGATGATGATGATGATGATAACTATAACAACATGCTCATTCACAAACATGTCACATACTCATTTATAACATATAATACATGTATGGTTAATATTTTGAATATTTATTATTATTATTATTAAAAAAAAAAAAAAAAAAAAAAAAAAAAAATGAAACCCACAGGCCACATACACTTTTTGATTTCCCAGTTAATATTTTTAATATTTATTTTATTAATAAAAAAACAAAACAAAACAAAAATGAAAAATTTATCAATATTAACTATTTTCAACTTGGTATGAAATTCTGATCTGTTCTTAATTATTTATCTTTAATTGTGTTAAAATTTAACTAACTTTTTTTTTAATGACTAAATATTGTTTAATAAACACCATTAACTTTTATATTTATTTCCAGACACTATTAACTTGAAGAATTTTCTTTCAGTTTCTTAATTTATTAATACTATCTTTCATTATTTTCTTTATTCATTACAATTTTAGTTTTTTTTTATCAAATTTATATAAAATATTAATTTTATTTCTATAATTTATATTTAATGATTTAATGATTTAAAATAATCTTAATATGATGTGAAGATTATAATGCCATTTTAAAAAAAAAAAAAAAAAAAATTATTATTATTTAAATATATTTCTAAGAATATGCAGTTATGACTTAAAAAAAATTTTTTCTGATTATTCTGTGAGAGAGAGAGATTGTGTATAGATATAATCAGTGATATAATTATCTATACTTATCTGTGTGTGTGTGTGTGTGTGTGTGTGTGTCTGTAGGTGGATCGATCTATGTATGTATATATCATTATATGTATATTTTAAAAAACCGGATATATGTAAATGACAGTCACACTAATATAATAATTTGATTTATATCACAACCATTTAAAACACATTAATTTCTTTCTTTCATAATTTCATAAAACATATAGATAAACATATGTAATAAGATTTGAATACATACATACATTCATGTCTAATTATGTAAACATGCATGTATAATATAACCTGCTTGTGTTACAGGATTCTGTGATAACGATTACTGAATCAAACCTACCACATCTACGAAACCCCGACATTCTGATAGGAGAGAACGACCTCACCTCTCTCAGTTACTTAAACGAACCTGAAGGTAATATTTGAAAATGATTAGTAATAAAAGAATAGTAAAGGTAATATTTGAAAATGATTAGTAATAAAAAGAATAGTAAAGGTGATATTTGAAAATGATTAGTAATAAAAAGAATAGTAAAGGTGATATTTGAAAATGATTAGTAATACAAAGAATGGTAAAGGTAATATTTGAAAATGATTAGTAATACAAAGAATAGTAAAGGTGATATTTGAAAATGATTAGTAATACAAAGACTAATAAAGGTAATATTTGAAAATGGTTAGTAATACAAAGAATGGTAAAGGTGATATTTGATTAAATACAAAGAATTAAAGGTATATTTGAAAATGATTATAATAAAAAAATGGTAAAGGTTATATTTGAAAATGATTAGTAATACAAAGAAAAGGGTAAAAATGATTAGTAATACAAAGAATAGTAAAGATATTTGATTAAATGAATTAGGTAATATTAGAAAATGATTAGTAATAAAAGAATAGTAAAGGTATTTGAAAATGATTAGTAATACAAAGAATAGTAAAGGTAATATTTGAAAATGGTTATATTTATTTGAAAATGATTAGTAATACAAAAATAGTAAAGTTAATATTTGAAAATGATTAGTAATACAAATAATAATAAAGGTAATATTTGAAAATGATTAGTAATACAAAGAATAATAAAGGTAATATTTGTTTTTGAATAGTTTTTCAAGTAAATCAGAAGATAATATTACTTAATAATGTATCAGTGATAATAAAATTAATGAATATTATTATAAGTGATAACGGTAATATTTGTTAATGATTAGTATTATTAAACATAGTAAAGCAATTAGTATCAGTAAATATGAATGTAATATAAGTTCTTGACTAGTGGTGTCAATAATAATAATCAAGGTAATATTTATTTTTAATTATTATCATTGATATTAAAGATAATCTTTGTATTGATCTTGATTTTCAGTAAAGCTAAAGATATCACTGGAAAAATGATAGTTAAAAACGTGCTTCTATTCGTGTTAAGATTATTATTATTATTATTGTTATTAGTATTGTTGTTATTATATATGTTATTATATATTAATATCATTGTTATTATTATTACTATATATATTATTATTACAATAATAATAATGATAATAATATTATTATAAAATATTATTATTATTGTTATTATCCTCATCATCATCATCATTATTATTATAATTATTATTATTATTATTATTATTATTATTATTATTATTATTATTATTATTATTATTATTATTATTATTATTATTATTGGTGTTTATATTTTCAGTTTTGTACAACTTGAAAGTCCGGTTTATAGAACAAAATATTATTTATACATACTGTGGTAAGTATACAAAAGAAAACGTTTCATCTTTCTGAAAATCTAAATTTAATATACTTTTCCCAACAAATATATTTGAAAATCTATATAAATTTATTTATATACAAAATTTAAAATCAAACACACACACACACACACACACACACACACACACACACACACACACACACACACACATACAGCTGCTGTTTCTACTGTTGTATTATTATTATCATTATTATTACTAGTACTGCTACTGCTGTTACTACAACTACTACTACAACTACTGTTATATTATTATCATTATTATTACTATTACTACAGTTACTATTACTACAACTACTGCTACTGTTGTATTATTATCATTACTCCTACTACTACTACTAGTACTACTACTACTACTACTACTACTTCTGTTGTATTATTAACATTACTACTACTACTACTACTAGTACTATTGCTACTGCTGCTACTACTACAACTACTTCTACTGTTGTATTATTATCATTACTACTACTACTACTACTACTACTAGTACTACTACTACTACTACTACTACTACTACTACTACTACTTCTACAACTACTTCTACTGTTGTATTATTATCATTACTCCTACTACTACTACTACTTCTACAACTACTTCTACTGTTGTATTATTATCATTACTCCTACTCCTACTACTGCTGCTGCTGCTACTGCTGCTGCTACTGCCACTACTGTTGTATCATTATCATTACTACTTCTACTACTCCTACTTCTACTACTACTACTACTACTACTACTACTACTACTACTACTACTTGTACTGTTGTAATGATTTCAGGCATAGTGCTGGTGGCTGTGAACCCCTATGAACAGTTGCCTATTTACAGCAATGACATCATACAGGCGTACAGTGGGCAGGACATGGGGGCCATGGACCCCCACATCTTCGCAGTCGCCGAGGAAGCCTTCAAGAGAATGTCCAGGTAAATTAAAATATCACTATTACTGATGCAGGTATGTGCAGGTAAATTAAAACATTACTGTTACTGATGCAGGTATGTCCAAATAAAACATCACTAAAACATGTCCAGGTAAATTAAAACATTACTATTATTATTACTGATGCAGGTATGTCCAGGTAAACTAAAACATCACTGTTACTGATGCAGGTATGTCCAGGTAAATTAGAACATTACTATTACTGATGCAGGTATGTCCAGGTAAATTAAAACATTACTGTTACTGATGCAGGTATGTCCAGGTAAATTAAAATAATAATACTATTGATTCAGATATATCCAAGTTAATTAAAATAATAATATTATTGATTCAGATATATCTAGGTTAATTAAAATAATAATATTATTGATACAGGTTTGTCCAGGTAAATTAAAATATTATTATTATTAATAAAGTTACTTCTAGCTAAATTACAATAATAATATTATTGCTAAATATTATTGTCCAGGTAAAAAAAACAAAATGATATTACTTAAACAAAGATAAACTCAGATCTTCCTTTTCTTTTTTATTTTGAAATGGGCATTTTATTAAATATTGATGTTTTAGAGTTTATAAAATTGTTTAACAAATGTTTTTGCTATTTTTCAATTAAATAACAGAATAAAGACAATAATAAAGACAATAATAATAATAATAATAATAATAATAATAATAATTTTTATCATTATTTGTGGGTTTTGTTTTTGTTATTATTATTAGTTCTTATTGTTATTATTAAATATGATTGTTGTTAATATGTTTTATTGTTATTAATCGTTATACGGTTATTTTAATTATTATATTTTTATTATTATTATTAGTAGTAGTAGTAGTAGTATTATTAGTATCACTAGTATTCTTGTTATTATTTTTTTGTTCCTGACTGTAGATATGATCAGAACCAGTCCATCATTGTGTCAGGGGAGTCGGGTGCAGGTAAAACTGTGTCTGCCAAGTACGCCATGCGGTACTTCGCAGCAGTGGGCGGGTCACAGGCGTACACCGAGACCCAGGTGGAGAAAAAGGTGCTGGCATCCAACCCCATAATGGAGGTACGTGTCTTAATCACTGAACTAGTTCATTAGCTCAGTTAGCTCAGTGCCGCTAACTCAGCACAAACACAGGTGTTATTACAGTGCAGGGTAGGACGAGTAACGATTTTGTGTGTGTGTGTGCGAACGTGCGTGCGTGTGTGCATGCATCGTGTGTGTGTGTGCATGCATCATGTGTGTGTGTGCATGCGTCGTGTGTGTGTGTGCGTGTGTGTGTGTTTGTGTGTGCATGTGTGTGTTTGTCTGTTGGTTTTCTGCATGCCTGAAATTCCATTCTCTGATTTCTTAACACGAAGCTCCAGTTTTGTTGTGTTAGCGAAGCGTGTATAAAATTGCGTTGTTAAAAGAACTGTTATTGACATACAGGCTATCGGCAACGCTAAGACCACAAGGAATGACAACAGCAGCAGATTTGGTAAATACATTGAGATCACCTTCAACAAGAAGCATGAAATTGTCGGTGCAAACATGAGAACGTATCTGCTGGAGAAGTCGAGGTTGGTTCACTGCTTATATCAAAAATCACTTACTTTTTACATAAATGCAGAGGTGTATTTTTGTTTGTTAAAGAGTTTCCGTAACCAATTGTGATTTAATAATAACAAAAAAAATGTGTAGATTTACCAATTGTGAACACACACACACACAGACACATACACACATACAGACAAACACATATACAGACAAACACACACACATACATACACACATACATACATACACACACACATACACAGACACATACACACACACACACATACATACATACACACACACACACACACACACACACACACACACACACACACACACATACACACACACACACACACACTCACTACCTATGTATGTAAAAGGGAAGTCTGATTTTCTTCTGTTGCTGTTTTTACAGAGTTGTCTTCCAAGCTGCAGAGGAGAGGAATTACCACATTTTTTACCAGCTGTGCTGTTCTCACAACTTACCTGAATTCAAAGAGTTTAAATTAGGTAAAAATACACCTTCTACCTGTAATTTACCTGAATTCAAAATTTAAACTAACTAAAAATATACCTTCTACTTGTAAATTACCTGAATTCAAAATTTAAACTAACCACAAATATACCTTCTACCTACAACTTACCTGAATAAAAGTTTAAACAAAGTAAAAATACACCTTCTACCTGTAAATTACCTGAATTCAAAATTTAAACTAACTAAAAATATACCTTTTACCTGTAAATTACCTGAATTCAAAATTTAAATTAGATACAAATATACCTTTTGCCTATAATTTATCTGAATTTATGGTTTAATCTAAGTGAAAATACACTTTTTACCTGTAATTTATTTCAAAACCAATGTTTAAACTAAATAAAAATACTTTCAACCTGCAATTTACCTAAATAAATGTTTAAACTTAGTAAAAATATACTTCATACATGTAATTTACCTGAACTCAAAGAGTTTAAATTAGGTAAATATCTACCTCATACCACAGATCAGTCTTTTAAAATTACTTACATCAAATCATTCACTTTTTTTTTCTTCTGTCATTACATATCATCTGAATAATCTTTAAATACTTTGGATAAGAAATTTCTATAAATGATTCACCTGAATTCAGTACAGGTAAAAAATATCATTTTTCATGAGATTTTAGCAGAATTCAAAGATTTTAAAATCACAGAACTTTTGTTTTTCTTTCTGCCGTTCTTTACCTGGTTAACAAAGGAAGTAATTTTATATTTTCTGATATATTCTGTTGTTGTTGTTGTAGGTGCTGTTGATGACTTCTTTTACATCAGTCAGGGTGGTGCTCCTGTCATTGACGATGTTGATGATGCAGCAGACCTGGTTGCTACAAGAGAGAAGCCTTCGCATTATTAGGCAAGAGAAAAAAGAAATATTTGTTGTCTTAATTTTATTTATTGACTGTTGTTTGTTGATGTGGGTACTTTATTGTTAGCAAAGAGTGGGTGGTAGTAATAAACTAACACCACAGAATATATAAAACATTGTCAGGACAAAATTTTTTTTTTAAAAAGAAATCTGTTCTTCTTTATTTATTTTAATGAATACCTGATTTTTAAGTTGTTAATTATTAATGCTGGTGCTGCTGCTACTGCTACTACTACTACAACTACTACTACTGTTGTGTTATTATCATTACTTCTACTTCAATTTGTTTCTGACATTTTTAAAACAGTATATTGTTGCTTGTTTTTTTTAATAATAATATTAATTAATTAATTAATTAATTAATTTCTTTCTTTCTTTCTTTGTTTAATTAAATTTTATTTTATTTTATTTAAATAATTTAATTGTATTTTATTTGTTTATTTTATTCTAATTTTATTTTGTTTTGTTTTTGTTTGTTTGTTTGTTTGTTTGTGTATTTATTTGTTTGTTTGTTTATTTATTGATAATTTCAGGTATCCAGCCAAAAGAACAGATAATGATATTTAGAATACTTGCTGCAATTTTACATTTTGGAAATGTCAAAATCAGAGAGACAGAAGGGGAAGCTTGTGAAATTCCAGTCAGTACTTTTTAAAAATATTTTTAATTTCTTTTCTCTGATTCAGTGTGTATTGTGTGTGTGTGTGTGTGTGTGTGTGTGTGTGTGTGTGTTTTTAAATATAGGTATTTAAATGACTCTCTTCATTTTGTTTGTGTTTGCAGTGTATGCTTGGCAGTTCTAAAAAATCAGCATTTTTTTTCAGGGAACAGCTTCTCTCAGCTGTGTTAGTTACACAGAATTCTGTGTCAAATGTGACAAATTGTATATAGATAACTATATATAACTTACTGTTTATTGGAAAGAATAACCAATTTGTCAGTGACAGCATATCCAATTTTTGAAATGTTTAGATTAAAAAGAGCAGAAAATTTAAGATTAGGAACATAGTGTCAATGACCTAACATGGAAAATACAAAGAATAGTAACACTTTTTACCAGTAATTTATCTAATTTCAATGTTTAAACTAAGTAAAAATTCCTTAATGTCTGATATGGCACATTAAATTACTATATGTTCTTTCAGTTCTCTTTGTTGGGACTTTGATTCAAAATTCAATGTTTAAACTTCAAACAAGTCTTGGTAAACCATGATGATTTGAATATACACAGATTCGAATGTATGCTCTGTGTTTGAAACCTGATGCTCGATAACAAGACAATTTTTTTAGTTTTTAATTCGGTTTCTGTTTTGTTGATTATTCAGTTTAACAGAATTTTGAAATACTTCTTGGAATCCAAAATGGATTTGGATGTTTTATGTTTCTGTGGTTCAAACACTGTCTTTAGCTCTGCCTGTCTGCCTGTCTATCTGTCTGCCTCCTGCCTAAACCATGTCTGTCTGTCTCTGTCTGTCTGTCTGTCTGCCTGCCTTTCTGTCTGTCTGCCTGCCCGTCTGTCTGTCTGCCTGTCTGTCTGGCTGTCTGTTAACCCATCTGTCTTATTACAAAGCTGTGAGAGTTTTCGTTTTTTTTTTTTCCAGGCACAAGAACCACACCTGTCCACAATGTGTTCACTGCTGGGCATTGAGGAGTCGCAGATGAGGATGTGGCTGTGTAACAGAAGAATAGAAACGGTGAACGAGGTGCTCACCAAACCGCTCACTGAGAGTCAGGTGAGTACAAGCAATAGCAGCAGAATCGTAATCTCTCAATGCCCAAATCTGTTACATAGATGTAAAAAAAAAAAAAAATAAGGCAACAGTTCCGTAATAAATAAAGAAATAAATAAATTAATTAGTTAATTAATTATAAAACTACAAGCAGCAATATACTGTTTTAAAAATGGAAATAGACTGTTAATGGTGTCCCCTGTTAGTGTCAAAATGGACTTTAGTTTTATAGGAGAAATTATATCTTTTTGGTAACCCTTGGACAATGACCATCACAGAGATAAGCATAAGATCTATATTTAAATAAATATTTATATACAGAGAGAGAGAGTGGTATGTAGGTAATGACAACTTAATTCTGTGCCTTGTGCACTGCATCAACTAAATATTGTCAAAGAAAAGATATTTAATTAAGTAAATGTCTCGAAAAATTGTGATAGAAAACAGGAAGAAAGCTTGCCCCATAAAACAGATATATTTAAATAGACTTGAGAAAGAAAACAAGAAGAAAACTTACCCAGAAAACAGATATATTTAAATATACTTGTGAAAGAAAACTTACCAAGAAAACAGATATATTTAAATATACTTGAGATAGAAAACTTACCAAGAAAACAGATATATTTAAATATAGAAAGAAAACAAAAAGAAAACAGATATATTTAAATATACTTGAGATAGAAAACAAAAAGAAAAACTTACCCAGAAAACAGATATATTTAGAAAGAAAACAGAAAGAAAACTTAACAAGAAAACAGATATATTTAAATATAGAAAGAAAACAAAAAGAAAACAGATACATTTAGAAAGAAAACAAAAAGAAAAGTGATGAACTGAGTGTTTGTTACAATTTCAGGCGAGTTTTGCCCGTGATGCGCTTGCTAAACACATCTACTCCCAGGTGTTTGACTGGATTGTGTTCAAAGTGAACAGCGTCCTACACAGCTTGGTCAAACAACATCTCTTCATTGGTGTCCTCGATATCTATGGGTTAGTATTAGAGAGAGAGAGAGAGAGAGAGAGAGAGAGAGAGAGAGAGAGAGAGAGAGAGAGAGAGAGAGAGAGAGAGAGAGAGAGAGAGAGAGAGAGAGAGAGAGAGAGAGAGAGACACATGGAATGGTAGGACGGAATATGTGTATGGAATGGGATGGAGGGAACATATGGAATGGTATGAGTGAGTTTGTGTCTGTGTGTGTGTGTGTGTGTGTGAGAGAGAGAGAGAGAGGAAGGAGGGAAAAAGGCATGGATGGTGAGAGTGAGAGAGAAAGTTGAAGGCAGATGCAGATAGATTTATCTGTTTATTTGTTGTATTTATTTTGTATTTCCAGATTTGAAACGTTTGAATTGAACAGTTTTGAGCAGTTCTGTATAAATTATGCCAACGAAAAACTGCAACAGATTTTTAACTTGGTACACATTTTAATTTAATTTAATTTTTAGTTTTGTTTTAAATTTATTTTAAATACAGTTTAAATTCAGGATGTTTAGAATACATAATAAAGCTAATAAAGTATTTCAGTTTTGTATTTAACAAGACAATTAATGTGTCAGTTTTTATTTATTAGAGATAAACACACACACATAAACATTTTTTTTTTTTATTCCATCTATATATATATATATATGGATGATATAAAAGAATGTATAAATTTGTGTATTTGTGTGTTTATCTCTAACACACACACACACATATATATATATATATATACATGTATATGTGGTTATAAGAAAAATGGTTTCATAGCAATATTAAGACATTATCTGCCTTTTCGCTATTCATTACTGAACTTTTGAAACTCAAAATTAACAAAAATGACTAGGATGTATTTAGAATATTTTACTGTATATCATTTACTTGTGTTTTCCACTGAAACATTTACATCCCAAAGCAACAAAACAGTGAAAGCAGAAATTATTCATTCATTTCCTTTTTTTTTTTTTTTTTTCTCTTTTTTCTTATATATATAGTCAGTTTGCTTTCATAATTCTGTTTCTTTCTTCCTTGTTAATGGTTTAGACAGCATTAACCTGTTGTTTACTAGACAAGTGATTGCAGTGATGTTTTCAATGTGTTGCAGCACGTGTTCAAACTGGAGCAGGAGGAGTACGTCAAGGAGGAGATTGAATGGTCTTTTATTGATTTCTACGACAATCAGCCGTGCATAGACTTGATAGAAAATAAACTAGGCATTCTCGACCTGCTCGATGAAGAATGTAAGGTAAAATGTCATTGGTCGGTTCTTATACAAGAAGATGTTTGATTGGTGTGTTTTTTTTTTCTCATTGTAAAACAATCAGACTTGTATGGATTTGGTTGAAAAGAAATGTGCAAATTCCTGGCCTGCTTGATAAAGAATGTAAGGTTAAATTTCATTGGTTGGTTCTTATACAAGAAGGTGTGTGATTGGTTTATTGTCAGCATAGTATAGTTAACAAACTGAATTTTTGATCTGATTGATGAAGAAGCTAATGTTATATTTCATTTGTTCCTTCTAGTACTAAAAGATACTGAATTTGAATCTGACATATGTCAGCAACTATTCAGTTGGTTTATTATAATAACCTCATAATAGAAAACTCGGAATATTGGTCTGTTGGATGTAGAATGAATGTAAGGTGAAATCTGATTGGTTGCTTCTGGTTTGATTGGCTTGTTCCAATGGAAATAAAAACAAACAGAATTCTTGACCAAATGAATCATGTAAAGTAAATTTCCATTGGTCGATTCTAGGGATATTAGGAATTTAATTGGGTGTATTCAAGATATAAGCAGACATGTAATTGGATAATTCTTTTACTGTTTGATAAAGAATATAAAGTAAAATTCCCATGCTCAGTTTCAGATATAAAAAGACCATTTCGTTGATGTACATCAATTTTAACGTTTCACTGGCAGTTCATCAAAACAGGATTTTTGATAATTGTTTTGTGTATTTTTTTTGTTTTTGAATAAAAATGAATACAATAACAAAACCCCGAGTTGATGGTAATGGTGGTGGCATCATCTTCATCACCACCATCATCATCATCATCATCATCATCATCATCAAATAATGATGAACTGATTTCAGATGCCGAAGGGTTCAGATAAGAACTGGTGTCAGAAGCTGTACGACAAGCACCTGAAGAAGTCGAACCACTTTGACAAGCCTCGCATGTCTAACATGGCCTTCATCATCAACCACTTCGCTGACAGGGTCACCTACGTGGCTGACGGCTTTCTGGAGAAGAACAGAGACACGGTGCTTGAAGAACAGATCAATATTCTGAAAGCTAGTCAGGTGAATATCATAGCCAAATCTTTAAACTCAGTGAGGTTAATAAACTCTCTCTCTCTCTCTCTCCCCCCCCCTCTCTCTCCCCCCTCTCTCCCCCCTCTCTCACTTTCGTTCCCCTTTGCACAAATACATATGCATACACATAAAGAAACATATATGTAATATATATATATACACATATCAATAATTATACAGAAATAAAAATGTTAAAGATTTTCTATATAGATGTACACAGAAACACACACACACACACACACACACACACAGACATACATATGTAAACAGATGATGTTGTTGTGTTTCAGTTTGAGTTTGTTGCTGATCTCTTCCCTGACACATCAGCAAAGCCTGACACACACACACACACACACACACACACACACACACACACACACACAGACGTACATGTTTAAACAGATATGATGTTGTTGTGTTTCAGTTTGAGTTTGTTGCTGATCTCTTCCCTGACACAACAGCGAAGCAGTCGCGTGCTGGCTCGGCCACAATTCAGCCGCTCAAAGCTCAACCCAAACAGGGCAGTAAACAGCACAAGAAAACTGTCGGCTCACAGGTAAAGTGTATGTTTGTGCGTTTGTGTGTGAGTCTGTGTGTGTGTGTGTGTGTGCGTTTGTGTGTGTGTGTGTGTGTGTCTGTGTCTGAGTCTGTGTGTGTGTGTATGTTTGTGTGTGTCTGTGTGTGTGTGTGCGCGTTTGTGTGTGTATGTGTGTCTTTGTGTCTCTGTGTGTGTATGTGTGTTTGTGTTTACAATGTTGTGACTGCATGTGCAAAGATGTTAAGGTGTTTGTGTTAGTGCATGCATGTGTTGTGTCTGTACGCAGATATGGGGTTTATTTGTTATGATGTATGTTGTATTTGTTTGATAATTAATTGTCTTGAATGTAACAGTTTATCACATAACACAGGTAAAATATCTTATTGAGGGCAATAAATACTTGAAATTGGAACAAAAACAACATTGATTTCTTCTCCTTTCGGTATAAATACTATTGTTTTAAAAAGCTCACTTCATTATAAGTAGAACATTATATGAAGAATTCATGATTTATCTTGATAAATAAACCTGCATTATATTTAAACCTGTGATATATTTAAACCTGTGATATATTTAAACCATGTTATATTTAAACCTGTGATATATTTATACCTGTGTTGTATTTAAACCTGCTACATTTAAACCTGTGTTACATTTAAATTGTGTATATTTAAACCTGTGTTGTATTTAAACCCATGTTGTATTTTAACTGTGTTGTATTTAAACCTGTGTTATATTTAAACCTGTGTTATATTTAAATCTGTGTTATATTTAAACCTGTTATATTTAAACCTTTGTTGTATTTAAACCTGTGTTATATTTTAACTGTGTTATATTTTAACTGTGTTGTATTTAAACCTGTGTTATATCTAAATCTGTGTTGTATTTAAATCTGTGTTATATTTAAACCTGTGTTATATTTAAACCTGTGATATATTTAAACCTGTGTTGTATTTAAAACTGTGTTATATTTTAACTGTGTTGTAATTAAACCTGTGTTCTATTTAAACCTGTGTTATATTTAAACCTATGTTATATTTAAACCTGTGTTGTATTTAAACCTGTGTTGTATTTAAACCTGTGTTATATTGTTTCAGTTCAGAGATTCGCTGATGAAGCTGATGCAGACGCTGAATGCTACGACACCTCACTACATCAGATGTATCAAACCAAACGACGGCAAGGAGGCCTTCACGTATGTGTACAAGTCTAATGTCATGTTTACATTCTGTTCATTTTGTTTACCTGTCTGTCTGTCTGTCTGTCTGTCTAATCTATCTGTATATCAGCATATGTTTCTATCAGGCCATCTCTGTCTGTCAGTGTAGCCTTCTGTTTGTCTAGTTATGTACAAAACTATCTATAAAGCTATCTATCTATCTATGTATAAAATATATACACACACAGGTGGACAAATAGAAACTAAATATATATGTGTATGTGTGTGTGTATATATATGTATATATATATATATATATATATATATATATATATATATATATGCATATGTACATACTTTTCTGTTTCTCCATCTGTCTCTGTGTTAACCTACATACCTACATGTCTATGTATCTATCTATCTATCTATCTCTCTATCTATCTATCTATCAATATGTCTGTCTGACTGTCTGTTTGACCTGACAGGTGTATAATTACAAATGTGTTGCCATGTTGATGTTGTTGATATTAAAACTATTGAAAGGTTTATTATTTTAGCATTATAAAATAAAAATGCTATAGTTACGTTCATGACACTGATAGGTCTGTAGTGTTATATTAATGGTAATGAGAGTTCAGACAGGTTTTAAAGAGAATGTTTAGTTTGTTAAAACAATGCTGGTGATGTTGTTTTGCAGGTTTGAGGCGAAGAGAGCAGTAGAACAGCTGAGAGCCTGTGGAGTTTTAGAAACCATCAGAATCAGTGCTGCTGGCTACCCATCCAGGTACAGTCTACTGTTTTACTTTTCTAATAACACAAATAGTTTATCAGACTGCAGAGACCAGGTACAGTCTACTGTTTTACTTTTCTAATAGTTTATTTGTAATTATCAGACTGCAGAGTCCAGGTACAGTCTACTGTTTTACTTTTCTAATAGTTTATCAGACTGCAGAGTCCAGGTACAGTCTACTGTTTTACTTTTCTTATAACACAAATAGTTTATCAGACTGCAGAGTCCAGGTACAGTCTACTGTTTTACTTTTCTAATAACACAAATAGTTTATCAGACTGCAGAGTCCAGGTACAGTCTACTGTTTTACTTTTCTAATAACACAAATAGTTTATCAGACTGCAGAGTCCAGGTACAGTCTACTGTTTTACTTTCTAATAACAGACTGCAAATACAGTCTACTGTTTTATCTAATAGACTGCAGACTGCAGAGTCCAGGTACAGTCTACTGTTTTACTTTTCTAATAGTTTATTTGTAATTATCAGACTGCAGAGTCCAGGTACAGTCTACTGTTTTACTTTTCTAATAGTTTATTTGTAATTATCAGACTGCAGAGTCCAGGTACAGTCTACTGTTTTTTACTTTTCTAATAGTTTATTTGTAATTATCAGACTGCAGAGTCCAGGTACAGTCTACTGTTTTACTTTTCTAATAGTTTATTTGTAATTATCAGACTGCAGAGTCCAGGTACAGTCTACTGTTTTACTTTTCTAATAGTTTATTTGTAATTATCAGACTGCAGAGTACATTCTTCAGTCTACTGTTTTACTGTTCTAATAGTTTATTTGTAATTATCAGACTGCAGAGTCCAGGTACAGTCTACTGTTTTACTTTTCTAATAGTTTATTTGTAATTATCAGACTGCAGAGTCCAGGTACAGTCTACTGTTTTACTTTTCTAATAACACAAATAGTTTATCAGACTGCAGAGTCCAGGTACAGTCTACTGTTTTACTTTTCTAATAACACAAATAGTTTATCAGACTGCAGAGTCCAGGTACAGTCTACTGTTTTACTTTTCTAATAGTTTATTTGTAATTATCAGACTGCAGAGTCCAGGTACAGACTGCAGAGTCCAGGTCTACTTTTTACTTTAATAACACAAATAGTTTATCAGACTGCAGAGTCCAGGTACAGTCTACTGTTTTACTTTTCTAATAACACAAATAGTTTATCAGACTGCAGAGTCCAGGTACAGTCTACTGTTTTACTTTTCTAATAGTTTATTTGTAATTATCAGACTGCAGAGTCCAGGTACAGTCTACTTTTTTACTTCTAATAACACAAATAGTTTATCAGACTGCAGAGTACATTCTTCAGTCTACTGTTTTACTTTTCTAATAGTTTATTTGTAATTATCAGACTGCAGAGTCCAGGTACAGTCTACTGTTTTACTTTTCTAATAGTTTATTTGTAATTATCAGACTGCAGAGTCCAGGTACAGTCTACTTTTTTACTTCTAATAACACAAATAGTTTATCAGACTGCAGAGTACATTCTTCAGTCTACTGTTTTACTTTTCTAATAGTTTATTTGTAATTATCAGACTGCAGAGTCCAGGTACAGTCTACTGTTTTACTTTTCTAATAGTTTATTTGTAATTATCAGACTGCAGAGTCCAGGTACAGTCTACTGTTTTACTTCTCTAATAGTTTATTTACAAATAGTTTATCAGACTGCAGAGTCCAGGTACAGTCTACTGTTTTACTTTTCTAATAGTTTATTTGTAATTATCAGACTGCAGAGTCCAGGTACAGTCTACTGTTTTACTTTTCTAATAGTTTATTTGTAATTATCAGACTGCAGAGTCCAGGTACAGTCTACTGTTTTACTTTTCTAATAGTTTATTTGTAATTATCAGACTGCAGAGTCCAGGTACAGTCTACTGTTTTACTTTTCTAATAGTTTATTTGTAATTATCAGACTGCAGAGTCCAGGTACAGTCTACTGTTTTACTTTTCTAATAGTTTATTTGTAATTATCAGACTGCAGAGTCCAGGTACAGTCTACTGTTTTACTTTTCTAATAGTTTATTTGTAATTATCAGACTGCAGAGTCCAGGTACAGTCTACTTTTTTACTTCTAATAAGTCCTGCAGGTACAGTCTACTGTTTTACTTTTCTAATAGTTTATTTGTAATTATCAGACTGCAGAGTCCAGGTACAGTCTACTGTTTTACTTTTCTTATAGTTTATTTGTAATTATCAGACTGCAGAGTCCAGGTACAGTCTACTTTTTTACTTTTCTTATAGTTTATTTGTAATTATCAGACTGCAGAGTCCAGGTACAGTCTACTGTTTTACTTTTCTAATAGTTTATTTGTAATTATCAGACTGCAGAGTCCAGGTACAGTCTACTGTTTTACTTTTCTAATAGTTTATTTGTAATTATCAGACTGCAGAGTCCAGGTACAGTCTACTGTTTTACTTCTAATAACACAAATAGTTTATCAGACTGCAGAGTCCAGGTACAGTCTACTGTTTTACTTTTCTAATAACACAAATAGTTTATCAGACTGCAGAGTCCATTCTTCAGTCTACTGTTTTACTTTTCTAATAGTTTATTTGTAATTATCAGACTGCAGAGTCCATTCTTCAGTCTACTGTTTTACTTTTCTAATAGTTTATTTGTAATTATCAGACTGCAGAGTCCAGGTACAGTCTACTGTTTTACTTTTCTAATAGTTTATTTGTAATTATCAGACTGCAGAGTACAGGTACAGTCTACTGTTTTTTACTTTTCTTATAGTTTATTTGTAATTATCAGACTGCAGAGTCCAGGTACAGTCTACTGTTTTACTTTTCTAATAGTTTATTTGTAATTATCAGACTGCAGAGTACAGGTACAGTCTACTGTTTTACTTTTCTTATAGTTTATTTGTAATTATCAGACTGCAGAGTACAGGTACAGTCTACTGTTTTACTTTTCTAATAGTTTATTTGTAATTATCAGACTGCAGAGTACAGGTACAGTCTACTTTTTTACTTTTCTTATAGTTTATTTGTAATTATCAGACTGCAGAGTACAGGTACAGTCTACTGTTTTACTTTTCTAATAGTTTATTTGTAATTATCAGACTGCAGAGTACATTCTTCAGTCTACTGTTTTACTGTTCTAATAGTTTATTTGTAATTATGAGACTGCAGAGTCCAGGTACAGTCTACTTTTTTACTTTTCTTATAGTTTATTTGTAATTATCAGACTGCAGAGTCCAGGTACAGTCTACTGTTTTACTTTTCTAATAACACAAATAGTTTATCAGACTGCAGAGTCCAGGTACAGTCTACTGTTTTACTTTTCTTATAGTTTATTTGTAATTATCAGACTGCAGAGTCCAGGTACAGTCTACTTTTTTACTTTTCTTATAGTTTATTTGTAATTATCAGACTGCAGAGTACAGGTACAGTCTACTGTTTTACTTTTCTAATAGTTTATTTGTAATTATCAGACTGCAGAGTACAGGTACAGTCTACTGTTTTACTTTTCTAATAACACAAATAGTTTATCAGACTGCAGAGACCAGGTCAAGTCTACTGTTTTACTTCTCTAATAGTTTATTTGTAATTATCAGACTGCAGAGTACAGGTACAGTCTACTTTTTTACTTTTCTAATAACACAAATAGTTTATCAGACTGCAGAGACCAGGTCAAGTCTACTGTTTTACTTTTCTAATAACACAAATAGTTTATCAGACTGCAGAGTCCAGGTACAGTCTACTGTTTTACTTTTCTAATAACACAAATAGTTTATCAGACTGCAGAGTCCAGGTACAGTCTACTGTTTTACTTTTCTAATAACACAAATAGTTTATCAGACTGCAGAGTCCAGGTACAGTCTACTGTTTTACTTTTCTAATAACACAAATAGTTTATCAGACTGCAGAGTACAGGTACAGTCTACTGTTTTACTTTTCTTATAACACAAATAATTTATTTGTAATTATCAGACTGCAGAGTACAGGTACAGTCTACTTTTTTACTGTTCTAATAGTTTATTTGTAATTATCAGACTGCAGAGTCCAGGTACAGTCTACTGTTTTACTTTTCTTATAGTTTATTTGTAATTATCAGACTGCAGAGTCCAGGTACAGTCTACTTTTTTACTTCTAATAACACAAATAGTTTATCAGACTGCAGAGTCCAGGTACAGTCTACTTTTTTACTTCTAATAACACAAATAGTTTATCAGACTGCAGAGTACATTCTTCACTGCGATTTCACTGAGTTAATTCTTGCCATCAAAATAAAAAACAAAACTGGACGATTAGATAATGACATTGTTGTTTTATGGGACCAGGTTTGTAAGTGTCAGTCTGGAGACAGCAGTGTGCACAGTTGTGAAAACTGGTTACTGGTGTCATAGAACACTCGGCTCATTTTAACAAATTTGTTATAGTTTAACATACAATCACGAACCTCACAAAGACAAACATTGTAAAAACTGCTGGTTTGTTTTGCAGGTGGACATACCCAGAATTCTTCAGAAGATATCGTGTGCTTGCTAAATCTAAAGACATCAACAAGTCAAACATGAGAAAAACTTGCGAAAACATCATGCCACAATTAATTAATGTAATTCTGTTTTATAAACTCTCTGTCTCTCTCTCTCTCTGTCTGTCTGTCTCTGTCTCTGTCTCTCTCTCTCTCTCTCTCTCTCTCTCTCTCTCTCTCTCTCTCTCTCTCTCTCTCTCTCTCTCATTCTGTCTGTATTACTCACTCTTACAGGTAATCAGTTAATAAATTAATATAACATAATCTTTACCTTCACTCTCTCTCTCTTTTTCTCTGCCCCTCTCTTTTCTCTTCCATCATCTTTGTTTATAAATATACCATAGAATGAAACTGTATTATGTCTCTTTTTGTACAAACTTAATATTAGGGTGGTGTAGTTTTATGTATCTGTATCTGTATGACTGTCTGTCTCTCTGTACATATCTATCATCTGTTTGTATAATCTTTATAATCTATCTGTCTATCTTTCTATCAAACCACCTTCCTTCCTACCTAACTACCTATCTGTCAGTGTCTACCTTTCTACCTACATAACCTGCCTCTCTCTTTCTATCCATCTACCTTTATACCTACCTATCTTCTTATCTGTCTATCTATCTATCTATCTATCTATCTGTCTATCTGTCTATCTATCAAACCACCTTCCTTCCTACCTAACTACCTATCTGTCAGTTTCTACCTACATAACCTGTCTCTCTCTTTCTATCCATCTACCTTTATACCAACCTATCTTCCTATCTGTCTGTCTGTCTTTGTATCTGTCTATCTATCTGTCTGTCTATTTGTCTGTCTGTCTGTCTATCTATATATATATATATGAATACATCTGTATAATGAAGATTTCTGTGTGTGTGTTCAGGACCCAGACAAGTACAGGTTTGGGAAGACAAAGATATTTTTCCGGGCGGGGCAGGTGGCCTACCTGGAGAAGCTGCGCAGTGAGAAGCTGCAGGCGTGCGGGGTCATGATCCAGAAACACATCCGCGGCTGGCTCTCGCGCCGCAACTACAACAAGATCAGAACAATGGCGCTGCTCGTACAGCGATACGGCAGAGGCCTCATAGCCAGAAGGTAGAGTCTCGTCTTGTCTTGTTTGAGTATTATAAATATGCACAGACACACACACACTCATAAAAAGCTATTTATTAGTGTGTATATGTCTCTCTCTCTCTCTCTCTCTCTCTCTCTCTCTCTCTCTCTCTCTCTCTCTCTCTCTCTCTCTCTCTCTCTCTCTCTCTCTCTCTCTCAAGAACCTGCTCATGCATACATACATAGATGTACTGATAATAAACACTTACATATGCACATGCACACAGAATCATACATACACAGAGAGATACATGTACATGCACAGACAAAAGAAAGAGTAAAACATAAATTAAATGCAAAATATAAATCATAAATCTAATTTTTGTTAATTTAGTGTTCTGCAGTATGTTTTCTCTATCATTACTTTATCTTATAAAAATATTAGTAATATTTCTGTCTTTATTCAATACCACTTTCTGTCCTTCCATCTTGACAAAAATACTTGAATGTTTTTCAGTTCTGATAGTTTATTTTCAATAATACATCTTTATCTTCCAAAATGAGCTGATCTTAATAATATTTCTTCAGCTGGTTACTTTTTATTTTTGAAACTGTTTTTGTTTTTCCCAGACATGCACTGTTTTTGTTTTTTCCAGACATGCACTGTTTTTGTTTTTTCCAGACATGCTCTGTTTTTGCGACAGACGAAGGCTGCCACGATGATACAGGCGCAGTGGCGCGGATACAAGAAGAGACAAATGTTCATCAAGCTGCGCTCCTCCATCTGTGTTCTTCAGGTGAGTGTGATTAACATATAGATAGATAGATAGAGAGAGAGAGAGAGAGATAGAGAGAGAGAGAGAGAGAGAGAGAGAGAGAGAGAGAGAGAGAGATAGACAGATAGATAGATAGACAGATAGAGAGATAGATAGAGAGATAGGTAGAGAGATAGATAGACAGATAGAGAGATAGATAGACAGATAGAGAGATAGAGAGATAGAGAGATAGACAGATAGACAGATAGATAGACAGATAGATAGATAGATGGAGAGAGAGAGAGAGAGACAGAGAGAGATAGATAGAGAGATAGGTAGATAGATAGATAGATAGACAGATGAGATAGATAGATAGATAGATAGATATATATATATAGAGAGAGAGAGAGAGAGAGAGAGAGAGAGAGAGAGAGAGAGAGAGAGAGAGAGAGAGAGAGAGATGTAGGTTTGTAGGTTAACATAGAGACAGATGGAGAAACAGAAAAGAGTTAATCAAATTTACCTTCTGCAGATAGTTAACATGTTAATCTGCAGACAGTTATGACAAATAATCTTCTGCATGCACATCCTGTTGAACATCCTGTACAGGTTAAGTTAATTCTCTTTAGTTAAGTCAGATCAGTCTGTTTCATTTATGTAGCAATTAATTTTTCTGCAGTTAGTGGAATAAACGTAAAAACTTCTGTTAAGTGAAATTAACTTCATTCAGTTGAGTCAGTTTAACATTCAGCAGTTAACTCAAATTGACCTCTTGCAGGTAGATTAAATTAACTTTAAGCAGTTAACCATCAAAGAAGTGAAATTAACTTTCTTAGCCTGTATTCTGTTTTTATTCATCACCTCTCTCTCTCTCTCTCTCTCTCTCTCTCTCTCTCTCTCTCTCTCTCTCTCTCTCTCTCTCTCTCTCTCTTTCTTTTCTGGCTATTCATCTGTATATACTTGGATTTTATATTCTTTTTCTCTCCAATTCTGCATCTTTATACCTGTCTAGCTGTCTGTCTGTACAATATTGTGTAAGTGAGAAGAACATTAAACGAATATTTAGATATCTTAAAATTAAAAACAGAAGATTATAATATTCTAATTATAAAAATAAAATTTAAAATGACTGTAATTTCAGGCACACATCAGGGGGATGTTTGCGCGAAGCCGGTACATCGGCCTCATGCAACAGCGCAACGCCGTTGTCATACAGAAGCAGGTGCGAGCGTTCCTGGCGAGGAAGTCGTTCAAGAAGGTGATGAGGGGGATCATCCTCTTACAGAGTCACGTGAGGCGCAGGAAGGCGAGGAAGGAACTGAAGCTGCTCAAAGTAAGTAACTCACCCTGGGGAAACAGAATGTGGGCTGGTCGGGTGTGTCAGCCTCTGGGCTGGGTCTGGGATGCCTTGTTGTTACGGATCAGCAAGTCAGATCTCTAGGATGGTGTTGTGGCTGCAATGGGTGTGTCAAATCCCAGGGTGGGGCTGTGATTATTGTTGATTTTCTTGGTTGATTGAGGTGGGTAAGCCCTAGTGCGTGTTATTAGCATTTTATTCTGGTAGCTGGATTGTAACTGATATTATCTAGTAAAATCACAGTAATAATATATATATATGTGTGTGTGTGTATATATAT
>CM022677.1:26367543-26392543 GCA_012295275.1 Chrysomallon squamiferum
AGAAAATGGTAATAAATAAATAAATAACTAAATCTTTGAAATAAAAAAAATACTTTTATTTTAAAAGAAAACACTTAATATTAGAAAATGATAATAAATAAATGAATGAATGTTTGACAACAGGAAGAAAATGTTGATGTGGGGTTGCTGCTGAAGCTGCAGAGCAAGGTGAAGGAACTGGAAAACGACAAACAGCGTCTGCGACGTCAGATTGACAGACTGGAAGACGCCAACGCGGCCGATTCTCCCACAGCTGTCATCACAGACTCTGCGTTCAGTGCGCTGAAGGTAAAACAAGAGAAAACACACATTTTAGTTCTCTTTTTATTACAGTTGTGAGTTTTAATTGTTTTTAGTTGTACCAGTAGGCTGTGCTTTATTTCTTATTTTTTGACATCATGTTAAACTCCCAAAAAGAACACATACATATTTGTCTTTATAATTTTGTTTTTTTCTTTTTCTTTATTTTTGCTGGTTTGGTTAATTTTTTTATAATGATTATTTGTTTTTCTGTAAAATTTTATATTATATTTATTGTATTTGTTTTGGAGGTTTTTTTAGAAATTTTTGTCTGCTTTTTCTGTATATAATTTTATTCAGGGGTTTTATTAGTAATGTTTAGTATGTATATTTTTATTTTTTCTCCAAGGTTTGATTGTTACAGACATAATTAACATTAAAATTGAAATAATGTTATATCATCTAAACACAATTCAGTCTTAATTTATAAAAAAAAGAAGAAGAGCAGTAATTAAAAAATAAAAATAAAAATAACCATTTAATAGTTAATCAGTCTTCTGTTATTTTAGCTGGAGTAAACATATTTTAATTAATGTCATTGTCAGTGCTTGATTATATAAATATAAAGGAGATATTGCCTGCATTCTATCATATATACATATAAGCATCATTTTATTTCTTCTGTCTAGTGTAACATGTTGCTTTTTTGTTTCTTGTGCATCACAATGTTATTTTATGTATATAGATATTAAATAAGTATTTAGTGTATGATAAACCACAAAAAGAAACAGGTAATCAAATATTGGTGAATACTGTTTTCACTTTTAATTATCAAATTCCACTTTTCATATTTTCATGGTTTTAAATGAAATTTACAAATGAAAACAACTTGATGTGTATGTAGCAGCTAATGTTAAATTGTACATTACAGTTTATGATTTTTAAATGTTGACAGGTAAAATGACATCTAAAATTTATATATAGTGTTGCAGTTATATTTTACATATAGAAATTTAAACATAATGAAATATGTGTTTTTAAAGGAACAAAGGCAAGATGCAGCAAATGTTATTAATATTTTAATCAGTTGCAATTACAATTCAAATACACAAATGGTAGTAGTTTGGAGAATGAAAAATGTTCACATCAGGATCAAAAAGCATATGCCGAATGTTGTTAATAGAATTTACATAGTGATTTAAGTCTATACTTGGTTCTTGGTGCACACAAATGTGGTTCGTAGAAACAGACCAACTAAAATCTACATGTTGATATTTTAATAAATAAATAAATAAGAATACAAAAAGTGATTTTGCAATAGTGTATTCAGTTAAAATTTAGTCTTGGATGCAGAAATATAAATTTGTGTTTGTAGAACTGATGATTGTCATTATTACAGCTTAAATAATAATAGTGTGTGTGTGTGTGTGTGTGTGCGTGTGTGCGTGTGTGCGCGTGTGTGCGTGTGTGTGTCTGTGTGTTGATGAAACTGATATTTGCATGACAGAATGTTTGTTTGCATGGAGATATTAAAGAGACAAATTTGTATGTATAACAAAATCTTGGTCGACAGGAAGCAGTGTCAAATGTCAGTTAAAATTTACTTGTGAGTGTATTAAATAGACTAATTTACATCTGACTATTAAATAGAGAAATTTACATGTGACTGTATTAAATAGACTAATTTACATCTGACTATTAAATAGAGAAATTTACATGTGACTGTATTAAATAGACTAATTTACATCTGACTATTAAATAGAGAAATTTACATGTGACTGTATTAAATAGACTAATTTACATCTGACTATTAAATAGAGAAATTTACATGTGACTGTATTAAATAGACTAATTTACATCTGACTATTAAATAGAGAAATTTACATGTGACTGTATTAAATAGACTAATTTACATCTGACTATTAAATAGAGAAATTTACATGTGACTGTATTAAATAGACTAATTTACATCTGACTATTAAATAGAGAAATTTACATGTGACTGTATTAAATAGAGAAATTTACATCTGACTATTAATTAGAGAAATTTACATGTGACTATTAAATAGACTAATTTACATCTATTAAATAGAGAAATTTACATGTGACTGTATTAAATAGAGAGATTTACATGTGACTGTATTAAATAGAGAGATTTACATCTATTAAATAGAGAAATTTACATGTGACTGTATTAAATAGAGAGATTTACATCTATTAAATAGAGAAATTTACATGTGACTGTATTAAATAGACTAATTTACATCTGACTATTAAATAGAGAAATTTACATGTGACTGTATTAAATAGACTAATTTACATCTGACTATTAAATAGAGAAATTTACATGTGACTGTATTAAATAGACTAATTTACATCTGACTATTAAATAGAGAAATTTACATGTGACTGTATTAAATAGAGAAATTTACATCTGACTATTAATTAGAGAAATTTACATGTGACTATTAAATAGACTAATTTACATCTATTAAATAGAGAAATTTACATGTGACTGTATTAAATAGAGAAATTTACATGTGACTGTATTAAATAGAGAGATTTACATGTGACTGTATTAAATAGAGAAATTTACATGTGACTGTATTAAGTAGAGAAATTTACATGTGACTGTATTAAATAGAGAAATTTCCCTGTGACTGTATTAAATAGACAAATTTACATGTGACTGTATTAAATAGACAAATTTACATGTGACTATTAAATAGAGAAATTTACATGTGACTATTAAATAGAGAAATTTACATGTGACTATTAAATAGACTAATTTACATCTATTAAATAGAGAAATTTACATGTGACTGTATTATATAGAGAAATTTACATGTGACTGTATTAAATAGACAGATTTACTTGTGACTATTAAATAGACAAATTTACTTGTAGCTGTATTAAATAGATTTACTTGTGACTGTATTAAATAGACAGATTTACTTGTGACTATTAAATAGACAAATTTACACGTAACTGTATTAAATAGACAAATTTACTTGTAGCTGTATTAAATAGATTTACTTGTGACTGTATTAAATAGACAGATTTACTTGTGACTATTAAATAGACAAATTTACACGTAACTGTATTAAATAGACAAATTTACTTGTAGCTGTATTAAATAGATTTACTTGTGACTGTATTAAATAGACAGATTTACTTGTGACTGTATTAAATAGAGAAATTTGTGTGTCTGACAAAGTATTGGTTGGCAGGATCAAATGTCCAGCGCTGATGATGTGGCGTTGGTGCTGAAGCTGCAGAAGCGAGTAAAGCACCTGGAGATGTTGAAGAACAAACTGACGAACGAGCTGGACGAGAAGGAGGAGAGAGATGAAAGCAATTACCAGATGGGAAGTGATTTTGCCTACGACAGTCTGAAGGTATTTCACACTAACTACAACACGATGAGTGCTGCTGCAAGTCGTGGAGCCTCTGCTGTCTGTTTATATAATCTCTTCTCTTTCCTTGCAGAGAATTGCAAAACACTTCATTGATAAAAGAAAATGATTTTTTTGTTAATACATTTAAATATGCAGGAGTTTCCATTCTCTGTATATATAAAATTGTTTTTCTTTTCATCTTTAACTTAGAGAATTTATAGATATTCTCATTAAAATGATTTTTATATTATTTATTAATTTTTTTTTTTGTAAATAAATTTAAATAGTTTTACATATACAGTTCGTTTGGTAAATGAAAAGATAAATAAAAATCTGTTTCTGATTTTAAAAAGACATTGTAATGTTTTGTTACATTTTTTTTTTTTAGAACTAATTTAAAGATAATTATTTATCTTCATGTTCACTGATAAAAGTTTAAGTAATTTCTTTCACATTTCATCTTAATTTCTCTTCTTTTAGTTTCCTTACTAATTAATTTAATTTTCAGTTAATTTACTATTTACCCTTTGCTTAGAGATATAATAATAATAATAATAATAATAATAATAATAATAATAATAATAATAATAATTTTGATTATTCAGAAAGTTAGTTTTCTTCATGAAGTAAAAATCTAGATTTTTTCAAATGTGCAAACTGTTCTTTACAGCACGTGAAACAGCCATGTATATCAAATAAATTACATTTAGAAATAACTATATCAGTTTGTAATGAACTAGTTTATTTTAGAATATTCTAATGTATTCTTTGATTCTGTCAAAGCTTTGGATTATTGAAGCTGATGGGGATTAACCCGTAACCTACATATATTATAAATAAAATATATTTGACTAATGATGGGCATAATAATCGTATAACAGTAGAAGATTTATTATTAACAGTATATATATTAGTATTATTATTTATTTTTATATATGTGTGGCTGTTTTACCTTGAGCAGTAGACATTGACACAAAAGATCTTGCTTGAGTTTGAATATATAAGATTTTTAAAAGTAATTGTTAATAAATTAAAATGATAGGCGAATGTTATATTTGTGTCACTGTTTCTAGTAAAGTTGCTAGAATGTGTGATTATGTAGCATCTTGCTGTCAGTGCTAATTCATACTTTATCATATATTCTTAACATTATTTTTAGATTATCTGTCTACCTGTCTGTCTGTCTGTCTGTCTGTCTGTCTGACTATCTAGCTGTCTGTCTGTCTGTCTGTCTGACTATCTAGCTGTATGTCTATCTAGCTGTCTGTCTGTCTGTCTATCTAGCTGTCTATCTGTCTGTCTGTCTGCTGTCTGTCTATCTGTCTGTCTGTCTGTCTATCTATCTGTCTATCTAGCTGTCTATCTATCTGTCTGTCTGTCTGCTGTCTGTCTATCTAGCTGTCTAGCTGTCTGTCTGTCTGTCTGTCTGTCTGTCTCTATATAAAATGTACACACTTGTGCATTGACTGTTTTTGTTAGACTGTTTGTCTTGCTGTGGATATTATACTAATTCATATTGTATATTCAGATGTTATTTATCAGTGTTTATGTATATATATATATAAAATGTATGTATGTATCTATATATACATATTTGTGCATACTAAAACGCATGGATGAATTATGTATCAATATGTAATATTTATATTGCATGGATGAATAGTATCCTATACCCGCTAATTTATATATTCAGATATATGGTGTTAGATGTGCCTCCCCATTATGTTAGGGAGCCTGAACAGTACAGAGGCTATCACACATGAACACTAGGGATATTAAAATTATTTATAACTAATTTCAGGATTGCTGTAAGGAGGTTACATTTCGTATTACATGAAAGTTAAGATGTACTGATTATAACTCTGTTTATTTATTTGTAAAATCTTCATCTTCAAACTATGTTCCATAATCAAGTACACGAAAGTTCATTTAGTATTTTCTTCCATTGAAAAACAAACAATATAAATATTTCTAATTCAGAAGTATTTTGAAAAATTAGAAAATATATATATATATATTTTTTTATTTTTTATAAAAAAAAATATTTTGTCTATAAATAATCGTGTGTTTGTGTGTGCAATTTGTGTGTGTGACATATAGCAAGTATGTCACTGTATAGTTGTACGTATGTTAATATTCTTTTATAGTGACCTTCCCCCACACAAAAAAATAAAATAAATAAATAAATAAATAAAATAAAATATAAATAAAGAGGAAAGGAAAAAATGAAAACCAACACAGATGTATGTTGAGTAAAGTGTTTTAATGATGAGTTTTATGTCTGTGAATTTTCAATACCTCTTTGTGCTCAGTCATAGTAGAACTGTTTAAATCAGACATTGGACTGTACTGGAGGTGATTATCAAAGTTAACTGAGTTATTATAGAAGTGTTTGTTATTAGGATGTTTGAAATACATATAAATGTTTCATTAATAATGTTTTTTACTAGTTTTAAATATGTTATTAATAATATTTTTCAGATTACTATTACTATTATTATTATTTTTGATATTGTTGCTATTATTGTTATTATTATTTTTGATATTGTTGTTATTACTGTTATTATTGTTGTTGTTATTACTGTTATTATTATTTTTGATATTGTTGTTATTACTGTTATTATTATTTTTGACATTGTTGTTATTACTGTTATCCAGCATTTAGCACAAATGATTTTATTTGTTTAATTCATTTTGTATTTGTTCAAATCTTTTGTTTCTGCTTTGTTAAAGTTTCAGTATCCATGATTTCCTTTTTGTGAAATGATGAATATTTTCAAGAGAAACACATTTAAAAATATATAAATGATAATTATAATAAAACATTAGTTATCTATCATTTACAGTTATTTTTCACTTTAAATTTTTGTTTTTCCTGATATGAATTAATTTTACAAAGAATTTTCTTAAATAAATGTTTTTGTTTAATTATTATTTTTTTTCATAATTTTATTTTGATAAAATAATAATAATAATAATAATAATAATAATAATAATAATAATATGTTATGATCTTCAGACACTAAAACAGTTTTATTATTAAAATAATTATGTTACTATCTTAACAAATATTATTATTATTATTATTGTTTTTTTCACAGATGCAGGAACTACAGAATGAGAATGACAAACTGAAACGAGAAGTGCAAGGTTTAACGAGATCAATAGCAGAAAGTACAAACTTTGATAACAGTGGCAAAATTTCTCCTGCAGGCAAAAAGTTCCTTGGTGAGTTCCACAGATTAAAATAAACTTACACAAGTTTCTAGATAGAAATTAATATTTTCTGCACAAGACTTTCATGTTTATTTATTTATTTACAATATTGTTAGTTCTTGCCTTTTATGCATTTAAGCATCACACCAGAATTTAATCATCTCTGAAACAAAGGTGTGTTGTTGTTTTTTTATCTGATTTAAAAACAGATGTGTGTTTTGAAATTAATTTAAAATTTATTGAGAGAAGAGAGCATTTCTAGAATTTTATAATGATTTAGAATTTTTTTTGTACAGTTTTGTTTCTTTGTTTGATAATGTTTAACACTGCATGATTTTTTAAATTTAATTTGCATGAAATGTTGTTGGTTTTTTTGTTTTTGACTGAGCATTTTTCATAATCACTTTTCATAATCACTAAAACATTAATAGATGTAATGCTTGATTTGTATTTTTAACTCACTAATTCTTCTTCTTCAAAATACAGCTAACTCCAAAATTTATTTAAAATAACAGTAACAAAAATAATCAAATTTTTCTGAATCAAACGGTTTTAATATGGTGCAAAGATAACAGAATTATTTTAAAAATATTAAAGCTGTGAAGATCTTAATGGAATTATTTAAAAAATATAAATGTTTTAGTGTTTGTGAAGATCATAAAATAATTATTTTAAAAATCAAACAGTTTTAATATTTGTCAAGATAGTAACAATTATTTTAAAAATAAAACTGTTTTAGTATTTCTGAAGATGGTAACATAATTATTTAAAAAATAAAACTGAGTATTTGTGAAGATGGTAACATAATTATTTTGAAAATAAATCTGTTTTAATATTTATGAAGGTGGTAACAATTATTTTAAAAATAAAACTGTTGTAGTATTTGTGAAGATGGTAACATAATTATTTTAAACTGTTTTAGTATTTGTGAAGGTGGTAACAATATTATTTTAAACTGTTTAGTATTTGTGAAGATGGTAACAATATTATTTTAAACTGTTTGTTCTCTTGTTCCACTGACTCTGGTGTTTGTTTCATGGTGTTTGTTTCACAATTTGCTTTCTGGGGCTGCATGTTAATGCTGCTGCTTTCTGCTCTCTTCTCTCTGGGTTAGGAATCAGACGCTGGGGCAGCCTGAGGCGCTCGGCCACGCCTCTCAAGGGTAAGACAGTCATAAGTAAACAATAAGTAAACAATAAGTAAACAATAAGTAAACAATAAGTACACAATAAGTAAACAATAAGTAAACAAGTACACAATAAGTAAACAATAAGTAATCTGTCTAATGTTAGTGTGATAAGTAAATTGTGAAATATAAGTAAAATGATTTGTGAAAGATAAAAACAGTGATAAGTAAATTGTGAAATATAAGTAAAACGAATGATTTGTGAAAGATGAAACAGTGATAAGCAAATTGTGAAATATAAGTAAAATGAATGATTTGTGAAAGGTGAAACAGTGATAAGTAAATTGTGAAATATAAGTAAAATGAATGATTTGTGAAAGATGAAACAGTGATAAGTAAATTAATAAATATAAGTAAAATGAATGATTGGTGA
The DNA here is from genome assembly GCA_012295275.1 of Chrysomallon squamiferum. Classification (NCBI taxonomy): domain Eukaryota; kingdom Metazoa; phylum Mollusca; class Gastropoda; order Neomphalida; family Peltospiridae; genus Chrysomallon; species Chrysomallon squamiferum. The sequence continues at coordinate 26,375,957 of CM022677.1, forward strand.
AAGATGAAACAGTTATTAAAAAAAATATAAGTAAAATGAATAATTTGTGAAAAATGAAACAGTGATAAGTAAATTGTGAAATATAAGTAAAATGAGTTGTGAAAGATGAAACAGTTATAAGTAAATTGTGAAATATAAGTAAAATGATTTGTGAAATATGAAACAGTGATAAGTAAATTGTTAAATATAAGTAAAATAATTTGTGAAAGATGAAATTGATAATTAAATTGTGAAATATAAGTAAAATGATTTGTGAAAGATGAAACAGTGATAAGTAAATTGTGAAATATAAATGAACGAGTAACTTGTGAATAATAAAGGTAAGGAAATTAATTTATTTGTGAAACATAATAAACAGTTTGTGAAAGATAAAACAAGTAATTCATGAAATTAAAAAATAAGTTCACATCTTACTATAAAAGGCCACAAGATAGAGATCTAATCTGAGTCTGTGGGAATTCAGTTTGTATGTGTTGTTATTATTTTCATTTTATAATTCTTTTTAAATAAAACAAATAGGAAAATATGAATAAAGAAAATAATATTTAGCTGTATGTAAATACAGAAAAGAATGAGCTGAAAAAAAACAAAACACAATATTAATATTATTACTAGTTCTATCTTATTGTCATAAGATCAAAGGGAGACAATCCAGATGAAATCCAGTAAGAAATCCCATTATTTTGCTTTTAAAACATTTTGTTGAGAGTAGCTATACTTATTTAATGCTTGTAGTAACAACTGTAACAAATAAATAAATTCTAAATACTGGACTGTTAGTGCATGCTTGGATAATTATTAGTCTGGTTCACTTAGAAATCTTTTTGTTACTAATTTTGCTTTCAGTGCTTGCTTTAATATTCTTAATATTTATTTACTAATAGCATTGTTTGAAAACATGGTCTTTAATATCTAACATGAAATAACCAGTTTAAACATTACTTACAAAATTACTTTTTATAAATATAATCTGTACTTAGTAAGTTATTGGAGCAGCATAGGTAATTAGGATTTCACTAAGATTCTGTTTCTTAGTGTAATTTATATTCAGCTTAAAAAGAGATACTGAGAGAGAATGTCTGTAGAAACTGCATATTTACAGATAGATATACACTCATCTCTCTCTCTCTCTCTCTCTCTCTCTCTCTCTCTCTCTCTCTCTCTCTCTCTCTCTCTCTCTCTCTTTTTCTCTCTTTCTCTTTTCTCTCTTTCTGTTGGTATTATACTGTTATTTCTCTTTCTCTTTGTATTTGTTTCTTTAAGTAGCTCTATCTTTGTTATTACTCTCTCTCTTGTTAGTAATTTTCTTTTACAACAGTATCATAATAAATAAATAAATAAATAAATAAATAAAGGGAGCTAACTCAGTTTGTATGAACTCCCGCAGATGAACTTGAGGCAATGAGGGATGAACTGGACAGAAGACGGGAGGAATGTCTTCACCTGCGCGCGACGCTGGCTGACCGCAGCATCAACGCCCACTCCATCGCTAAAGAGTCGTACGGCGGCCACGATGAAATTGTCAACGAAGACGATGAGCTCGTGATGGCTTTCAAGACACAGAAAGATCTCAACAGGTAAGTGTTGTTTGCTACCCACAAATCAGCTGGAAACATCCCAAAACTGAACATGGCCAAAACAGGAATTTCCTGTTAACAGGACCATTTTGAAAATGGACATCCACAGATTTGATATCCTCAAACTGGACCAGTCCAAACTGGATATCCTAAACCTATTCATTACAGAAAATAAACATTTCCAAAATTGGAACTCACCAAAACTTTACATTCCAGATCTAGTATTCCAAAAATTAGACATCCCAAAAGTGACCATCCTAAATGGAAACTGAACCAGTCCAAAAATAGACCATTCTGAATCTGGACAGTGATAAACAGGCAGTTCAAAAACTAAATATGATGGATATACAGATACTGGACTGTTCCAAAACTGAATCATTTCAATTAATTTTTTTTTTTTGCACTGATCAGTTTAGAGATGTTTCTGTCTGTTCAGTTTGAAAAAGCTTTACAAGATAAATGATTAGTTATTATTTTATTAAAAATATTTATGATACTTTGGTTTACTAGACAGCTGATAACATCATAACCAAAGTTCAGAGGTAAGTAGAATTTTATTGTTAACAATCTGCCATGTCAGTGATAATGTGGTCCAGCAAATGGGGAACTTCAGATGCAAGGTAAGTTCATAGAGTTTTCCTGTGAAGCTGTCCTGTGAATGTGCCAGACTTTGAGGCCAACAGAAAAACCTCTGTGCAAGATAAAAATATCATAAAGAAAATGCTAAGATAACGCTGGTTTTTGAGATGTCTTGAAGACAAGAACAACAACATAAAAGTGTTTAAAAATGATCAGGAATGAGTCCAGCTTGAGACCCACTCCAGTCTGAAGAAAAAAAAACAGAAAGTAAATAAATAAATTTTAAAAATGAAACAGAAAACCATGAAACAGTCTTGAAAATAAGAACAACAAATGAATGAAAAAAAACTTTTCATGACACCACCATATCAATAATGATTTCAAAAACCAATATGTTGTGCCTTTGAAATATCCTATCATCATTGTTTCCTGTTTGTTACAACCTTTGAAAGAAGACCCATCATCATTGATCACAGAAAACAAACATTTGTTAACAGTCTGCCTTTGAAATAGAACACCTATCAAACAGTCTTGAATTCGTTTGAATGAAAATCTGCCTTCCTGAAAGAAGATCTATCATCATTGTCATACCACGTTTGTTACAGTCTGCCTTTGAAAGAAGACCTATCATCATTGTCTGCGAAGACGTTTGTTACAGGCTGCCTTTGAAAATCTCATACAGTGTGTGCCTATCAAGACTCATATCATAATAAAAGGTGCCTGTTAGTGTCTTATATCATATGTATGTCTTGAGAAGATATCATATAAATATATATATGTCTGTTAAGGTCTTATATGATACAGGGTTCCTGTCAGGATTTTATATCACATGATGCTCAGTACTTCAAGACTTTTTGCTGAGTTGTTTATTTTAAAACAAAAACTTGTTTATCAACATTCTTGTCACACCTGCATCTGAACAGGTGTAAAACGTGAGGATTATTTAAAAATACATTAGAACTGTTACCTGGATGTCCTGTCTAGACAGGTTATAAATTTCCTATCAAATTGTTTGGATGGACCAGTAATAAGCGACCATAATCTCTTACTGTCAAATTGTTAGTTTGTCACAGTATTCTGTCAAACTGTTGAGTTGTCACAGTATCCTGTCAGACTGTTGAGTTGTCACAGTATCCTGTCAGACTGTTGAGTTGTTACAGTATCCTGTCAAACTGTTGAGTTGTTACAGTATCCTGTCAAACTGTAAGATTGTCCCAGTATCCTGTCAAACTGTTGTCACAGTATCCTGACAAATTGTTAGTTTGTCCCAGTATCCTGTCAAACTGTAAGATTGTCCCAGTATCCTGTCAAACTGTTGAGTTGTCACAGTATCCTGTCAAATTGTTAGTTTGTCCCAGTATCCTGTCAAATTGTTAGGTTGTCACAGTATCCTGTCAAACTGTTGAGTTGTCACAGTATCCTGTCAAATTGTTAGGTTGTCACAGTATCCTGTCAAATTGTTGAGTCGTCACAGTATCCTGTCAAATTGTTAGGTTGTCACAGTATCCTGTCAAACTGTTGAGTTGTCACAGTATCCTGTCAAACTGTTGAGTTGTCACAGTATCCTGTCAGACTGTTGAGTTGTCACAGAATCCTGTCAAACTGTTGAGTTGTCACAGTATCCTGTCAAACTGTTGAGTTGTCACAGTATCCTGTCAAATTGTTAGGTTGTCACAGTATCCTGTCAAACTGTTGAGTTGTCACAGTATCCTGTCAAACTGTTGAGTTGTCACAGTATCCTGTCAAATTGTTAGGTTGTCACAGTATCCTGTCAAACTGTTGAGTTGTCACAGTATCCTGTCAAACTGTTTGGTGGTCACAATATCCTGTCAAATTGTTTTGTTGTCATAGTATCCTGCAAAAATGTTTGTTGTCACAATATCCTTTCAACCTGTGTGTTGTTACCTGTGTCTTGTCTATCTGGATGTCACAATATCCTGTCTATCTGACTGTCACCGTATCCTTATTCTGTCAAGATTATTTTGCTGATAAAATTTAATTATACTGCAAAACCATTAGTAACATTTCACTTGTTTGCAGTTTTTAATTAACGATACAACAGAATGTGTAACTTTTCAGTAATGATAAACATACAGCACGTAACTACAACATAATAAACAAACAACATTAAACAAATAAACAAATAAACAAATAAGTAAGTAAATAAATGAATTAATAATAATAATAATAATAATAATAATAAAAATAATAATAATAATATTTAAAAATAAAAATAAATTTCCCTTTATTAACTTTTTATGGTTCTTTTTTATATATATATATATATATATATAAAATAATTTATTTTTATTCTGGCATTGTTTTTCAACTTATTTATTTTTTATTTATTTTGCTAACTGTTTAACTCTGGTCACATGATGCTTTAATTTTACCACAACCTGCCCACCCTGTAAATCACAGTGGTTGAGTCCAAACACAGACTCAGATTAAAAACATTTTTCAAACTCTCCAAGCTGTTTACACTTTTGCTTGAACCCAGAGAGAGAAAGAGAAAAAAAAAAGCACACAGGAACTGTGACCTCTGACCTCTGACACAGTGACCTGTCAAGCTGGAATGTTTTACAGATTCCTTGAGTGTTCATTCTTACCTGAGACTGTTCACCTGCCCAGTCATGCTTCAGCTGGTCTGTGACCGAACTGCAAGCCGTGAACGGAGGTTATCTGACATCTTGTCATTCGGCCGATGTGCAAGTTTGGCTGGATTCTTTTTACTGAAGAAGAAAACAGTTCAGGGCGTGTCCTGCCCCACAAAGTGGAGGTTTCCCTGAAAAAAAAATCCTGTTTGTGTTGTGTTGTGTTGCGGTAGTTGAAGTTCATCCTGGTTGTGTCGCTGTGTGTTTTTTTTTTTATAAATAGCAAACGTCAAGCTGGACGGATTTGTTTTTCATTTCCAGTTGGTTGGAGGTTGTAACCAGACTTTACAGTCAGTATTTATCTTCATAATTCTTAGTCTTATTTACTCTTATATAAATAGATTTGTGTTGAACTGAATAACAACAACATAAGTGTAAAACACACTGCCTTGTTGTCAACTGAGTTGTAATTATAGCTAACAGTATATAAATAGATAAATATATATATATATATGTAATGCTCTTACTGTGTTTACAGTCTGCAGTGTATTGCACAAACTGCAGACAGCAGTAGTTAAACAGATAAATATGCATATAATACTCTTATTGTGTTTACAGTATAATCTTGTTTAGACAACAAGTTATCAGCTTTACATTCAAGTTGCTGTAAAGAATATGCTTCTTAAATCATGTCAGAGTATTTATATCAGTATTTCATTTCCCTTCTTTTATATTTTCTTCTTAATGTTTAAGTATTTCTCTCCGTACAAGATATGTTCATACTGCATGTAAGTTTTGTTATTTAGTTGATGTATAATATAGTAATCTAATTGTTTTTCTGTGTGTGTGTGTGTGTGTGTGTGTGTGTGTGTGTGTGTGTTTGTGTGTGTAGTTGGTGCAGTTAGTTTGTAGTAGTATAAAGTCACTGTATAATATATTAATCTCTGTTTTTCTCTTCTGTGTGTGTGTGTGTGTGTGTGTGTGTTTGTGTCTGTGTGTGTGTGTGTGTGTGGTGCATGCTTGTGCCTGTCTGTTTTGTGTTAGTGCAAAGTTTTCAGTACGTGTGACTGATTTGTTCTGTGTTTAACATGTCAGAGTAGATTTAGTGATATTTGTAAATCTGTGTAGCACTTGTACTAATCTGTGTTCAGTATGCATCTGTCACAGTCTGTCAACATATTTCACAGTGTTACTGTAATGTGACAACAGCAGAAACTGTTACACACTGAATTTCTTAATACACGTTTTTACTGTTTCTCTCATGTATGTGTTCTCTACAACCTTATCTTCAGTTATTTGTTTTTTCTGATTGATCCTACTAGACTACATATCTGACTTCTCTGGTCTAAGTGGATGTCAGTGTCAAACACCAGTAGATGATAATATATGAATCATCCTGTAGAGATCATTATTATCTCAGTGTTATAGTGTTTTATGATATACTGTGTTGATCTTGAGTATATTTTCTACAAAGGGGTTTGTCTGTGGTAAACAAGGAGAATACAGAGTGGCATAGACTCAGTGTGTGTGATTTTGGTGTTAGTGTTCAGTCACTGATGAATACTGATGTTGTAGGTTTATATCTGACCCCATATCAGTCTAGAAACTACAGAGCTCTATGTTTTTAATCTACAATTTGTGTCAGACAGTTTATAACAATCAGAAAGCAAATATAAGTTATCTAATTTAGACTTCAGTTATATTATCTGCCATATGTTTCTGTCTGTTCAGATCATAATATAAGTCATGTAATTTTGTTTTTGTTCCTTCAGAATTATTAATTTTAGGCATTTTATTTGTTGTATATTTCTGTCTACAGCAACTACCACTGTGGCAAGTTTAATATCATGGGCAGCACAACCACAACTTAGGATAAAGTTAAATTCTGTAAACTAATCTGCCTGTCTTTAACTCACTGTACACTGAAATTATTTAAATCTTCTGGAACTATTGATCTAAACTGTTTTAAATCACTGAACTATATTTTTATATTTACTACCATTATTACCATTTTCATCTTCATCATCACCATCATCACTTCTGTTACTACTACTACTACTACTACTACTACTACTACTACTACTACTACTACTACTACTATTACTGTTATGCTGGTCTGTACTATATTGTGTTATATTAAATCTTTAAGTTTCTAATCATGTTATGTAACTCAGTAATACTCAGTAATATCATTATAATTCATATATCATTACTTCAATATCTACCCACCCACAACAGATGTTCATCCACATACAAATCAAACATGAACATCACCATATATATATACATCATTTATTATATTTACTCATTATAATCTACCTTAGCTGACAAAAGTACAACACTGTAGGTTCTAGACTTGTACAAGTTTGCAATCTCATCTGAAAATTATAATCTAGAAATTTTATATATAATCTGTATATATATGTCATGTATTTCATGTGTGAAATGAAATCATGTTCTCATAATGCCACTTATTTAAAATGTTGTAAACATTTGTTCCAATCCAGTATGTCTGTAACATATAGTATATTTATAATACATCTATACTACATACCAGAGTTATAGCGCTATTATATTATTATTATATAACAGATGCAAGTTACCATACCATATTATACCATGCTATGTTTGGTGTTAATGTATATGGATATATGTATGTATGTATGTATGGGTAGGTGTGTGTTTGTGTGTGTGTTTTCCTTAGCAGTTTTCAGTATACACTACTGTATGATTTTCTATACTGTTTTGTGTTCTGTTCTGTTTGTATTCTCTGGTTTAACAGTTTTTAATTATTTTAAATATTGAAGACATTTACTTCCAAGTTTACTCTGAAATTTTAGTCATTTACTTCCAAGTTTACTCTGAAATGTTAGTCATTTACTTCCAAGTTTACTCTGAAATGTTAGTACTGACAACAGCTGAATCTGGACTTTTATTATCTGCAGCTAGACATCTTTCATAGACACCAAACACATTCAGCTAAATGATTATATGTATTTAGGAAAAATAATAATATTTATTTAGTTAAATAAATAAATAATAACAGTAACAACAGCATTTACATTGACAATCATCATCATCAACATCATCGTCATCAGCCAGACAAGTTTACAGTTATTGTAACTAATCCTGAACAAACTTTACACTGCTGCTGTTAATTTAGAAATATGTTTGATAAGTCTGCGAGCTGGTAGTGTTTTAACCCCTGGTAGTGTTTTAACCCTGGTAGTGTTTTAACTCTGGTAGTGTTTTAACCCTGGTAGTGTTTTAACCCTGGTAGTGTTTTAACACTGGTAGTGTTTTAACCCCTGGTAGTGTTCTAACCCCTGGTAGTGTTCTAACCCCTGGTAGTGTTTTAACCCCTGGTAGTGTTCTAACCCCTGGTAGTGTTTTAACCCCTGGTAGTGTTTTAACCCCTGGTAGTGTTTTAACTCCTGGTAGTGTTTTAACCCCTGGTAGTGTTCTAACCCCTGGTAGTGTTTTAACCCCTGGTAGTGTTCTAACCCCTGGTAGTGTTTTAACCCCTGGTAGTGTTTTAACCCCTGGTAGTGTTTTAACCCCTGGTAGTGTTTTAACCAACCTCTGGTAGTGTTTTAACCCCTGGTAGTGTTTTAACCCCAGACATTCAGATGTAGCTGTAGATACTGGGTGCCAGAGTAAACTGAACAAACCTGTGTTTGTTTTAAACAATTCAGAAAGTAAATATTTTCTCAGACAAACACACCTAGAAGGTTATGTTGTCCTAAGACATTTCTGTCATGTGCTGACTTACAGTAAAGCTCGGATATTTAACTTTTTAAACCAAACTGTTCCTTTTAATGTTTATTTTGAAACATGTATACTTTGAAGAACTTTAAAAAGTAAAAAAAACCAAAAAATTCTGTGTTTGCTGATTATTCTAATTTTCTTCCTGTTTCTAATTTTTGTTTATTTTTGATTTAGTTGCTGTTGTTTTTGTTGTTGTCAGTCTTTTCTGTATTTGTTGAGTTGACATTTTCTTCTTTTTCTTTTTTTAGTTCTTTTTTTAATCATTTATTTCTTATTTTATTTTTCATTATTAACTGTTATAATTTAGTATTAATGCTGTTTATTATAATTGTGATTGTTGTTACTTATTTACTTATTACTTTTGTTATATTTATTTATTTATTTTTATTTTCCATATAAGCAAAGTAATATAATATGCACATATATATATATATTTTTTTTTAAATATTCTGAAAATAATAAAAAGAAAGAAAAAAGTAATACAGGTTAAAAAAGAATTTCATGGGTCTTTCAGGGGTTTTTTTCTGTGACATTTCAGTGTAAGAAGTATTTAACTATATATTTACAGCTGACATGTTTTTTCACATTGGTTTAAAGAAGGTAAATATTTTACAAGTTTCCTAGGATACAGACTTGAGAAAACATTTCTTTGTCTCTTCGTGTTTTTTTTTTTTTTTTTTTTTTTTTTTTTAAGAAATATGTGAGTTACATAGAACTTGTTTTAAAGCAGTTCTTCCTGGAGTTGAATTATTAAATGATTATATAATGTATCCGAATATTTATTTCTTTAATTGTGGTAACAGTAAAATTATTTTATTTTCAATAAGTTTATACATCTATATAAACTGTTCTAACACACTCGTACACACATTAAAAAACACATTACACACAAATAAGCATACAGGCCTACATACAGACATACATACAACCATTGTTCAAAACACATGTTCTCACAGTCAAACACACACACACACACACACACACACACACACACACACACACACACACACACACACAGTCACACACTCACACACACACTCACACTAATAATACACACACATAACACATGTCACACACACACACACACACACACTCACACACACACACAGTCACACACACACAGTCACACAAAATATCTGCTTTTTAACTACTAGTAAATTGACAAGGAACGTTGAACTTTCCCACACAAAGATGGAGTGAACATTAATTTACACACACACACACACACACATTTTCATCATATGATGTGCTTGTCAGATTGTGTGTATAAGAGTGTGTTTTTTAACTTCTGTTACTGCATTGAGTCATCATCAACATCATCATCTTCAAAGATGGAGGAACATTAATTTATTTTATTTTCATCATGGTTGAAATTGTTGTTATTATTGTATTATTATTATTATTTTATTATAATTATTGTACAGTCATCATCAACATCATCATCTTCAACATTATTATTACTGTTGGTTATTGTTATTATTATTATTATTATTATTATTATTATTATTATTATACTTCAACACACAGTATGTATACCATTATTATTACTATTATTTTTTTTATTGATATTATTATTATTATTATTATTAGTAGTAGTTATTATTATTATTATTATTATTATTATTATTAAATTCAACACAGTATGTTATATTATTAAAAACTATTATTATTATTTTTATTTAATATTATTTTTATTATTATTGTTATTATTATTATTATTATACTTATTATACTTGAACACACAGTATCTGTGACACTGGTACAATAAACTGCACACTCAGTGTATGTAGGTCAAAAACAAACTTGATAACCGTGCCAGCACTTACAACAATACACAAGTCACTTGATTCTTCTCATGTTACTTCCCTTTACCAGACATGTGATGTCTCTAGTCAAACACCCACCCCCTTTTCTGCTGAAATATCACTTATTTCCTTCATGTAGCAGTAGTAGTAGCTGATGTTTGATTCTTCACTGTGGATGTTGTCAGCATTGTGGTTTTCTTTGGTATTGTATTTGAATTGATTTGGTTATAGAAATAGTAACAGATTTTTGTCGTTTTATAGTTATTGTTGTGACTGTTGCTGATAGGTATTATTATTTGCTGTCATCATCATCATCATCACTGTCATCATAGTCATGATTATATTTGTTGTTGCTGTATTATTATTATTATTATTATTATTATTATTATTTTTATTATTATTTAATATAATCTCTACATTGTTGTTGTTGCTCTGTTGCTATTATTATTATTATTATTATTATTATTATTATTATTATTAGTATGTACTACCATCATTATCAGCATCATTATTATTCCTAATAAGTGTTTTCTTTTTACAGAATTTTTGATTTTATTAATTTCTTTTCCTTTTTCAAATTATAATAGATATTATAGATATCTTTTATTTTCAATATTTTTATATTATTTTATTTTATTTTATTTTATTTATTTATTTATTTATTTATTTATTTATTTATTTATTTATTTATTTATTTATTTATTTATTTATTTGTGAAAATGTTCTTTCTCTCTTTGTAAGTGGTGTAAAATAAATAAATTAAAAAAGCACATAGGTCACTTGAATATACTATCTGTGTAATCAATACCCAATTAATTTAAAACATCTGTTAATGTAATTAAGTCTCTCCTTCAGTTTTAATTATCAGAATGTAAGTATCAAAATATCAAATCACCAAAACTTAACACTATATGCAAAAATAATAATAATAATAATAATAATAATAATACTACAATATAAAAATACAGAGATACTAACAGTAAATATAAAAATATTATAATAAAAAGTTCAGTACCAAAAGTTAAAAATACCAAAATAATAAAATATGACCATTATCAGTGTCAAGTTACAGTAAATATTCAATCATAACATTTTCTGATCAGATCCAGAATACTGATATGTGTTTTCATCAGGAGGTATTGTTCAAAATTCCAAAGTAATATTACTTAACAACACTGTGAAATCAGTAGCAAAACAATCTTAAATTATCAAAATAATATTACATTATGAAATATGAAATTTCTAATCACCAGGTATCTGTATAAACAAATATATTTGTTATTATTATTGGCATTCCATACTTTTAAACTGGAATATCTGTCTGTCTGTCTGTCTGTCTGTCTGTCTCTCTGTCTATTTTTCTGTCTGTCTGTGTGTGTGCATGTTATCAAGTTTACAAAAATAGGTTTATCTGGAGGATTTCCTGAGGGGGAAAAATCTCAGATACAGATACAGATGTACGTAACTGTTACCCCAAACCAGACACACAATTCTGAGTAAACATGGTAGCCATATGTAGCCCAGCTGATAGTAAAACCTGAGAAAGGTTAAAACAGTGAACATGTTACCCATGTTTTCTAGATTTCTTGCTTTCTGCTGCTGGTACATCTTTGTTGTCAATTTCTGATAATCTTTGTCAGAATTTCAAATTAGGGTTTTTCAGCTGTATCTTTATTACTAAGGTTATTTTTATTTTTATTACTGAGTTGTTACTTATTTACATTACTGTCCTGTACTGATTTCAACTTTCATGTTAATTACACTTTATTGCAAACAGAAATAAATAAACACTATATGTAAAAAAAAAAAAAAAATCAGTAATAATAATAATAATAATAATAATAATAATAATAATAATAATAATTAATAATAATAAAGTTATAGAAATGATATACTTTATTGCAAATATAAATATATAAACACTTTATTTTTTGTTAAAATATCTAATGCTTATAATAAAAGTAAAGTTTTAGAAATTATATTTATTTTTTGACATACTCTCTCTCTCTCTCTCTCTCTCTCTCTCTCTCTCTCTCTCTCTCTCTCTCTCTCTCTCTATGTATATCTGTATATGAGTTTACAAAAACAAGTTAATTTTTTCTTAAAAACTTCTGTTACATACACTTTACAACATACCTCTGAGAAATCGTCACCAGATTCTCTAGTTCCAAACTGAGCTCATTTCCTGAACTGTTTGTCTGAATACTTACTTCCCATGACAGCTGAATACTTACTTGCTCTTTGGTTAGGTGACAAAGAAGAAGTAAGCCAGTAATAAGTTATAATGTGAACTTCATGTTTAATCTGTGTAGTTCAATACGCATGACTGAACTCAGTGTTACTGTTACAATGAGACATGAACTGATGATGTGGCAACAGCATTTTCATGTTGTGCTGGTTTATACTTTACAAAAGTAACAAATAAATAAACACTTCAAAATGGTAAATAACTAAACTACTATTGTAACCTAATTATACATTTCTACAACAACAACAACAACAACAACATCAACCACAGCTACTACTTTTAATACTAATATCACAGCTGTTATTACTACAAATAATAATAACATAAATAATGAAACGTTTGCAAACAGTTTAAGCTGTTTCTGCTACAACTACTACTACAACATCCTCTACTGCCTCTATTCATACAATCACCACTGTGACCTCTACCACTGCAGCTACCACTGATAATGATGATAAAATGAGTTTCCACACCCAGAATACTTTCACTAACAGTCACATCCTGTTGTATAAAAATGTTTCTAATATTTAACATTTTTTTTTCTTTTTCTCGTCTTTGATGTGTCTAATCTTTGATGTGTCTAATCTTTGATGTGTCTAACCTCTGATGTGTCTAACCTTTGATTTAGTAAACACACACCAGACTTGAACCACCTCACACTGACACTAAGTGAACCACCCCACTCCGACAACCACATTTAGAAAACAAAGAGAATTTGACATGAAGAGCTTATTCAAGTCATTTCTTATAAGAACTCTTTTACGGTACTACTACTACTACTACTACTGCTGCTGCTGCTGAAGCTACTACTAGGAATAATAATGATGCTGATAATGATGGAAGTACATAATAATAATAATAATAATTTAATAATAGCAACAGAGTAACAACAACACTGTACTACTACATCAAATACCACTGCACCTGTTAGTACTGCTACTATAATTACTGTTATTCTACTTCTGCTTGTTTTAATTAGTATTGAAAACACAAAAAAATGAAACAAAAACACTACAAAGTTGACATAGCAGTAATTAATCTCATATTTACATTTCTTAAACATTTGTCAATATTAACACACTTAATAAAAAAAACTTGAATAAACAAGTATAATTTTGGTGTTCAATTACATATAATAATATACTTCTGCTGTTAAAACACACACACACACACACACACACACACACACACACACACACATATATAAAATGTTATTACTAAATAGAACATCCTCTACTGCAGCTACTGCTAATTCTAATACTATCATGCTATTGTTGTTTCTGCTTCTGTCATTTCTAACTGACATTTAAACCCAATCTAGACATTTATTTTTTTCTGTGTTGCAGTTGACACATTTATACAACTGCTACCCTATCATATCCTCTGTACAACAGAAAAAACAAACTACTGGACATACAGTGGAGTTTACACAATGAGTAATCTGTGTTTACTTGTACACTTGTAACACATTCCTCGGTAGACTTGATTTACAAGCTTACTGGCAGAAAACACATTTCTTTTAATAGAAAAGGATTGCTTTGATTTTTAATCTTATTTTTTTTTATTATGTTGCTGTTGTTGTTGTTGTTGTTGTGGATGTTGTTAGTATTGTTATTGTTGCAGTTGTTTATGTTCCCCTCCTCCTACTGTTATTATTTGTATTATTATTATTATTATTATTTATTATTATTATTATTATTATTATTTGTATTATTATTATTATTATTATTATTATTATTATTATTATTATTATTATTATTTGTATTATTATTATTATTATTATTATTATTATTATTATTATTATTGATATTGATATTGTTCTCAATAGTGTTGTCTTTTTGTTATTGTTATTATTCTTCATGTTCCTATCATCATCAATATCATCATCTTCATATTAATGTTGTTGTTGTTGCTGTTGCTCATAGTATAAATAAGTAATGGTAGGAAGTACTGGTAATAGTTAATAATTGTATGTTTTGAAACTATCTGAGTCTTTTTTCTTGAAACTAAGATTAATTGTTAAATTCTTTCTTTATAGATTTTCATATAAACATAATTTCTGTATAGGGTTAGTAATAATTACATCATTCGTCAAACTTAGCTTCACAGTATTAAATATTTAGAATAATAATAATAATAATAATAATAACTAATTAATTTAAATCAAGAGTAATAAATTAATTACTGTATATAATAATTTCTATATTAATCATAACGATAGTTATTTAACTTTTTTTAATTTAAAGTTGAAATTTCTAAAATAGCTTGTATGAAAAAAAGATAATGAATATTTATATGTTTTCAAACTTATTTCCTCATTAAATAATTTCTGAATGAATAATAGATTAATTTTGTATACAGCAAAGAATCACAAACTAGTTTATGTATAAATATCCTTAGCAGTGATTAAAATTAAATATTAATAATTACATAAATTTTGATACAAAAGCTAAATTTTGATACAAGAGATAAAATACTTTTTCAACTATGGTCAGTTATAATCTCCTTTATTAATATTGAAGGAACAATTAAAAAAAAAAATATATATATATATATATGTATATGTATTGTTTTTAATAAAATAAATATTGTTAAGAGGATTTACATTATTTCCATTCAGTGAAAAGATTATAAAACAGTTACTAACTGAATCAGTTAAATGTTCACCTCGTGCAGAATGTGGATTATTATTAGCAGGCTTCATTCAGTTTGTGACGCCAGAAAGGATTACCGAATAGTTTACATGTAATAAGCAATTAATCATCCTGTTATGAAATCACTGAAATGTGTGTCAGATAGATTATGTTTGTCCAGTCAGTATGTATCTATATTTATATCTGTATAAATTAATCAAGAAATTGTTCAGCTATGTGTAAAATACATAGGCTATGTTAGTGCATTCATTGTATATCTGTGTGTATTATATAGGATTTAGCTTGTATATTGTTGTATTAGTATTACTGAGGGTTTTTTCTATGTATGT
Organism: Chrysomallon squamiferum; assembly: GCA_012295275.1. NCBI lineage: Eukaryota > Metazoa > Mollusca > Gastropoda > Neomphalida > Peltospiridae > Chrysomallon > Chrysomallon squamiferum. Next base: position 26,391,511 of record CM022677.1, read on the forward strand.
GTTTGTATTATCTGTGGTGAGGATAGAGTTTCTGTGGTTAAATAGGAAAATAGTTGATGTCTCTGTTCTTGCTTGTGGCAGAAGTGGATGATGTTTTTGAATGTATAAAGTCACTAAATCAATACTGTTGCAGCTTGCACATGATTCTGAGTTTTAATTTTATCTGTCTGCATTATTTTAATTCTTCATTGTGAGTTTTGATTTAACTGCTGAATTTTTATATTGCTCTCTCTCTCTCTCTCTCTCTCTCTGTATATACAATTTTTCTTACATCCCTCTTTCTTTCTCTAAGATTGTGGTACAAACATACATTTTTTTTCTTTCTATTTTATAACTGTATGTCATTATTACTATGGAAACGCTATCATTACGTTCATCAGTAAAATGAAAATGATTTTGAAAAAAAAGAAGAAAGAAAAGGTCTAAGAATCATGAAACTAACAGGTATTATCTCCCTTTAAGGAACTCTTATGTGAATGACCGAAGCCGTGGCTAATCCAGAGTCCGGTGATGTTGCCATTAGCGACCATGATAAAGTGGTTTGCACTAGCATCCTGGATTCCCCCGTAGACGGCGCTGTTGAAAAAACTGTAGATGTTAAAAACAACGGCACTGGGACAGAAAGCCAAAAACATTTTCAACAACTTGGTTCTGGTAGTGTGTCTGGTAATGAAGAAAAAATGTCTTCCAATCTTGGTCATGAAGAGTTAATTGAAGTAGCTGCTGCTGCTGCTGATAAGGATGTTGGTCGTGTTGGGTTTAAGGACGATGCTGCAGTCAGTAATGTTGAATCTGTTGATGTACACAATGGTCTTGGTAATGTTAACTCTCAGAATACTGCTGTAGACAGTAACGTTGGTGATGTTGTAGACAGCAGCTGGTCACAGAAAGCTGCTGCTGATGATGATGTTGATGCTGTTCCTCCTCATGATCATTATTATGATGATGATGATGATGATGATGATAATGATGACAATCTGCTGCACCACAGTATGGAGAGCAGTGATTTCAAAAACTACTTAACACTTGGACA